>KZ807936.1:10654-24127 GCA_000696205.2 Oncopeltus fasciatus
ATATATATATATATATCATCATTATGTTAATGCTAATTAGGAAATATAAGATTATATACGGGCAAGTAGCTAAAAAAAATTGATATTTTTGTATCCAACGTTTTTTATTGTATTATTTTTTGTAAGGCGGCCCTCTCCTGAAACATCCCTTTCCGACTTTGCCCAGGAATTATGCAAATCTTCCTTACAAATCTTACAAAATACACACATAGCAGGCATTTCTTAAACCTTCTTCGGGTCAACATTTCTTGCAATGGATGCAACAAATTCTAAATATGCGTTCTTTTAAAAAGTAGTAGTAGTTAGTAGAAGAAATATGTTATACTATAACGTTTTTTCACATATTTTTGTTTTATATTCTATCTTTTATATTCTTCTTGCTAATGAAGTCATCGAACGGTTTTGAAAAAGAACCTTCAGTTCCGATATTGATTTCATTATTTTAAAATTGTGGTCGCTAGAGCGTATATTTTTAAAAAAATTGTTAAACGCACCGTACTTTTGGCTACTCCTTCACCAACATCCCAACAGTAAATCAGCTAAAATACCAAATTGTATAGGCTTATAACACTCGCACCAAAGTAGGGAAATGCGCTAAGTTTGCGTAGCTCTTTGGGACAGTGGTTTACTCCTGCTTGGTGAACGTTCCCTACCTCGGTGTTCCCGTCTGCTGCTCCATCAGTTGTGGGACAAGGTCGGAGAGCCTACTCCTCGACCTTGTGCAGGACTTTGATCTCTCCCACTCCACCTCGTGTTCAACCATTTCCTTTGGAACCTCTTTCCGCACAATTCTCTGTGATACTCTCATCATATTTAAGTGGGTATTCCGTTCAGTCGTTCATTGATAGAGATTTACCTTAAATTGATGTCTCCTGTTCCTCTAGAATAGAACGGAATAATGTTAGTACTTTCCGAAAGGATGTAGCTAATGATGTGGTTCTCATGGCAGATGATATCTTCTCCGATCCTACAACACGCCAAAAATTATGGTAAATAAAATACACTGTCAATCTGTATAAATATACAACAAAACAATAAATCCAAGGGGATAGAATAAAAATCTGTCCCGGTACGAGAGCGGGGAATTTAATAAGTTATCTGGCTATTCTCGGTAGTGTAACTGGTTAACGCGCTTGCCCGGATAGCAGGAGATCCAGGTTCTAGCCCTGGCTGTGACAGATAGATTGTTTTATTGTATTCTCTTGCATTTATTGTTTAAAATTTACGTGATATTAAATACCACAACGAAAACAATATTTATAAGAACATGATTAATTCTTGCCAGCTGCAATTTCAGTTGTGAGTTCCACTTGGGACAGCCTATCAATTGACACCTCCAAAAGTTATTACCACGATATTAGCTTTTTTTTTTTTTTTTTTTTTTTTTTTTTTTTTTTTTTTTTCCAAAGCCCTCCACTTTTTCTTGCGTCATACTTAGTTGAGGCAGATAAAACTATCAGAGGTGTTAGTGGGATAATGAAAAATTTGTTTAACAATTTGAGTGTGATTGCAGTCAATAGTACTGCAGCAATTTCACCTATAGCTTTACCCAATTCCTTTCGAATTGAGAATCAAATAGTCCTCTTGAGGCGATATTTGATCCTGCTTCATACTGCCATCTTGGATTTGATATTGAATACTTTCTTTAAATACTTTTGAGGACTGACAGCACTGTGAAAATGGTATTCTTAAATATTTATAGGTGCTTGTAAATTGAATTATTTTTTCATAATAATAAAATAATAAATAATTCTGCGTAATTTAATATTGGAGTGATTGTCTACTATTAGGGCTGTGGGAAAATAAAACTTACTTTCCTTGATATTGCTGTCAAAATATTGTCTTTTAATGGTCCAATNAAGTGCTTGTAAATTGAATTATTTTTTCATAATAATAAAATAATAAATAATTCTGCGTAATTTAATATTGGAGTGATTGTCTACTATTAGGGCTGTGGGAAAATAAAACTTACTTTCCTTGATATTGCTGTCAAAATATTGTCTTTTAATGGTCCAATGTTATGGCACTGGACACATAGGCTCCAAGCTTCAATACATCCTTTGTACATTAAGTATTTTTTTTCTTTCTGTCCTTCTGTTTGTAAGGATCCATAGCCAAATCGGGTACCATTCATTTTGAAATGAGAAAAAATCACTCGTGCAAAAGGGTGTGCTCACTACGCTATCCCTCTGTCTCTAATGCTCCCATGGGCTTCTGTGGCCTGTTGGGGAAACGGCTCATACATACATACGTGTATATATGTGTGTGTGTGTATGTTTATGTATAGATCTACAAATCACTTTCTACATTGTTTCATATCATGTAAAACACTCTGTTATGATTATTATTAGATGATTTTAGCTAGGGTTCGGTCAAGGTGGATCCAAAAAAATACAAATTTAAAAAAAAATCTCCTTTTGACTTTGTTATGATTTTTTTTTTAAACTTCTTTTTTTTTATATTATTTTATAACGCTAAACATCAGTAAAATGCTATTTATAAACATACTATATAATATTTACAAAGTGTAAATATATTTTTCATATTTATATTTTATAGTATGTGTGCGATAAGTAATTATATCGATATATTTTATAATATAACAGGGCAGGTTTGTTCGTTATCTTCACTGCCGGCCGACACATTCTATAATTGCTGCTCATTAAAAAAAAAAAAAAAATTGTTCTAACCATTAACTGGTTAGACTATTAGTTTATGTAACTCGTGCACTTCATTGTAATAAGTGATAAGAATTTCCTCTTATAGATTAGACTTTTTTTTTTCAGCAGGTATCGAAATTTTGATGGTTATTTTTAAATACTAGTAAGAACATGGATGGATAATAATTTATGAAACCGACTACTTTAAAGTACTACTTTAAATGTGATTTTGACTTATAAAACGGACGTTCGAATACTAGTGTCAAAAATCTAAATGATTCAAACTCCAGCTTTGGCAAAAACCCACTTGCTCTCATTGGCTCAGGAGTGGGTAGTTCTACTGGAGGTAAGATTTTCATACACACTCTCTAACGGCTTGCAGTTGTGTAGAAATGGCCCTAGCGCTCCCCTGAATTACTTGATAAGTCAACTTTCACTATCGTATACGTGTCTTCTTGTCACTCGGTTCTTGAAAATTATATAAATGCACTTTTTGATATTTCACGAAACCAATAATCGATTTTCAGCGAATCCTGAAAACACAATTTCGGTTGTTCCCACGACTCTTCCTTTATTTTAAATTATTTTTCCATTTTTATTTATGGTCCTACCTAATTGACACCAAACATTATAGTCACTATTATTTATATATCTCTGTGAGTCTCGACTCTCGTCAGGCTACAACTTTCGATTTTTCTTAATTAAATTTGACATTTATTAATTACGATGCTAGAATATTTGCTCAGTTTACGCAACTCTTGCTTGTCGGTTCCTATGCCGTAAAGAATCGATTCGCAATAGATCAGAGAAAAGCTCATACGACATACATATCGGAATATTTAATCATTTTTTTATTTTTAATAGTTTTAGCTTCTCTTTCAAACACTAAGGTTCATGGAGGGAGTGTTTATCTACAACCCACTCTAAACATCCATAGCTCAGGACAAGCTTTTATTTATAAATAAAAGAATGACCTGGGCGAGATTTTGACCTGCAGCGTCAGGTTTGCAAGACCAGTACGGATCCCCTGAGCTACCCTGTCGTTCCCTTTTGATGTTTGAAAATGCATTTTTTTAATTTAGAAGAAGAAAAAACTCATACGACGAACACTTAATTGTGTGCATAACATCACTCGGAATCCGTGGAAACTGATAATGCGCTCTCATTCGTGGAACTAGTGCTGAGTGTGCCTCATTTGAAATGGCCTACAAAAAAAAATAAAAAAAAATCTTACATATATCTAAAATATCTTATCTAATGTATTTACCATTTCTTCTTCCGGGTTGGACCGTGTCAAATTATTGTTATCAGCCGAGCTTTCGCACATCATGTGATGGCTTCTTCAGGGCTGAAAAGAGAATGAATTTTACTCTAATAATTTACACATAATAATTTTTTATTATTCTTCAGTCTGAACCAACCAGACCTCATCCATGACAAGTGTAGTGTATCTGTTCAGAATTTTTTGGACTATGAATATCTTATCTAATGTAAAATCATTGACAAAAGTAGCTTAAAATTCGAAAAGTCTGTACATAAGTACATTTAGGCCTGTTGTATTTATTTAAAGCCTTCTTTAAATATTTTATGCCTTAAAAACTTGCTTTTAAATGTTTGTCATTGATTGTTAGTATTTAGGGAAAGGCAATTCGTAGGCTTGTTCGCGTTCGTAGAGAGAGGTAGAGACACCCAGATGTCGTGGAAGACTGGCAGTCTCTCAGCGCCTACAAGGCCGGGTGAAGCTCACTAGTAGTTGTGACATTCCAGGTCTGACCTAGATAGCAGCATCTCCTCTAGGAACAGTGGGAAATCGGGCCACTTAATTTTCTCCTGACGTAGAGGATATCCTTCTTTGATACATTTTTTCCCCGCCGGAGTTTCTACCCCTTAGCCTAGATCCGCCTAAGGTGTCTTTGTGTCGCGTCAGTCTGCCTCGAAGCCAGACAGGTGTTAGGTCATTGTACTTCCTCTCTGATTTGTATGTATGGAGTTTGGTCCAGATTGGGGAAGTGAGTGAGATAGATCCTCGGAAAAAACAAGTAGGCAACTGAAGGAGCAGGACAATAGCCTATAGGCCTTCGTTAAGTGGCCGGACTCGAGAATTACTCAAGTTGTATCTACTCAAGAGCCAGGATGTTGTACGGCCTTTTTCCGCCCTGCAAATTCATTTATGACATTTTTTAGTAAGCATATTTATCTTCATTTCTTTTGTTCTTATCAAGTAAATAGTGCCGTATTTTTTTTTTTATTTTTTAAAGGTTCATGTTGATTTTAATGAAGTCAGCTCTTAAGAGATTGTTCTCATGACATATTTTTGAAAGTTTTTTTCTCGAGATTTTATCTTATCTTGCCTACTAGATACCAAGAAATGATTTTCGAAATATATATATGAGTGTGGGTGTGTGCTTGCGCGTACGTGCGAGTCTGCGTTTGTACATTCTAACTCTTACAGGCTGTAAATTTCAGTTTCTCTGAATGCAATTTGGTTTAATCGCTTTTGAATATAGTTGTAGGATATTCAAATCGGGCTAATAGGAGTGCAGTTTTACTTGAAACTTGAAAAAATAAATAAATAAAAGAAGAAGTTTATGGCCAGTTATCCTTAGAATGTGAGTTGTAATAGTGTGTTTTTACACTAATAATTTACACATAATAATTTTTTATTATTCTTCAGTCTGAACCAACCAGACCTCATCCATGACAAGTGTAGTGTATCTATTCAGAATTTTTTGGACTATGAAAGACGTTAACTTTTAAATTTTTCATGTTTTTTTTTATTATTATAAGAAGGATTCCAAGCATATGGCCTTCATTTCTCACCCTTTACATCGTACAATTTATTGCAGTCCTCTCCCAGTGCCACCAGACACAAATGCAAGTGTTGTCTTCCCTTTCTGCCAAAATAAATTGTAGTATTTAGTTTAGTGAAATTTTAAACTAAGAACAGATTTTTTCATTGATGTCAGAAAGATTTTCTACATTTTGTCATGATATTTAACAATTGGGAGAGGAAATTATCTGAACCCTAAATAATATCATATGAGTCACAAAGATTTTTTTTTAAACTGTCGCAAAAATTGACAATTGAGTTGATTTTTTAAAATTATTATTTACAAAAAAAAAAAAAANAAAAAGAATCTGCAACCCTGAAACGAAATTTTCTTTAAATTTTGAATTTGATTGAACCTTAAAATAATTTTAGAAAAATATATTCATTTAAATAGTAGAATCTCAGTATGAGAAGAGGGGGTTCACTGGTTAGTAATGAGGGCTTATCTTACCGAAATTTATTTAAAATATTTTCAATATTCAAATTGTTAAAATGCAATGATATTTAATATTCAATGTGTATTATTCAGAAAATCGAGAAACTATAGTAGTTGGGTTTAGATGCCAATACAATACAGTTCTAATACATATTTGCATTTACTGCGATTCTGAGAAATTTGCATAATTCATAAAATTCCTGCGTGGCGGATAATTTTATTGGTGTCTAATGTCAAATTTGAATAATAATTTTTAAAAATCCTTGCAGGATTCGTCATTTCTTTGTTTTATTTTTCGTGCAGCTTGAGTAATATTTCTTTATCATTGCTCTTTGAAGATAAAATATGTTGTTATTCGTCGGCAGATGATGAATTCCTCGTGATAAACCATCATAAAAATAAATACTATCTAACAATAATTAGTTCACGAATTTCACGTTATACAATATTCTCTGCACAATTGGCTAGGATATTTTGCACCTATCTAGTTGTGATAGTATTATTGATCGAAAATCATGTTTTAGTAATGAAAATCAATGGAGAGTACTCAATTAACCCCTAGTATAGGCTTACTTGTCAACTAGAAGGGGTGATGTTGAGGACCTCAGTATGAGCCTCAAATCTCCAACTTGATAACCCAACGGAGGGTAGTAAATATAGTATAAACTTAATAATCATAAAAATATTATCTCTTCATTTACAAACACACAAAGATTCTCATCAATTGTAAATGTCAAAATTTCTTGTCGTATAAAAACATGCAATATATTCTAATCATATATAATAAATATAAAAACTGTCTCTTCATATGATATAGCTTGGAGCGGGATAGTTGCTTGCCACCTAAGGCGTTATACCGTCATAAATCTGAGTAAGATAATTGTCGCCGAAGAACGGAAACTACTAGCTCTACCCTTCTTTAATATTCATAACCTTCCGAAACGTGAGGGGAACACTCAAATCGCCTCTCTGCATTCCCTCTGCCGGAAATGGCACCCGCTCTTTCATTCTTTTGGAATGTGCTCGGTGAAATTCAATTAGGACTTACAGAGGGCTTAACACACTTCCATCCCTCTCTACTCGAGACATACCTATTCTTCCTCCACGCTTCCCCCATATGCAAGGCATAGGCGGTGAACGCTGGTTCACATCTCGGACACAGGCTGGGTTCCAAAAGAACTTACCATTCCTAAATCCTTCAGCCTGCAAAAGAGATATACTTCCCTTTATACTTATTTAGGTTGTTTGTTACTAGGTTGTTACACAGCTGACAAGTCTGACGTCGGTGGCAATCAGAGGTAAATATATATGTTGCTAGGTACCTACGCCCCTTTGCTAATAATATGCATTACATTGTAATCCTGTCTAAACTTAACATGTCCTCCTCTGTCACGCTATACCTCACGGAAGTAGAATAAAGGAAGATAATTGCCAACCGTTCCTAAAGCTTTTGAAGTTACACTGTGGAAGCACTTAGATAAGAAGTATTATTTTACTACACATTCTTATAGTTTTCTAGAAAGTACCCAAGTTTTTTTAAAATACTTTTGTAGAACCCTAAAACCAAATAAAAATTAAAAGATCTACGCCCTAAACTTGCTCGGAAATGGCTGACTCGATATTGAATAAATAGGTTCTCATCATTCCGTCAATGTGTCTTATTTAATGAGCCGTATCCAATAGCTTTAAATTTTTGAGGTTAAGACAATCACTTACCTTTGTAAGCCAATATTAAATTCAGTTAAAATTTTGAAATCGCTTTAAAAAACGCCTTTGGTTGGTGATATTCTGAAAAAAGGGCTTTAATTGTTTTCAAAAGGAGAATTTGATGACCGTAGATATTATTCTTAGATGATTTTAGTTGGGGTTCGGTCAAGGTAAATCCAAAAAACACAAATTTAAAAAAAAATGTATTTTTTAATAAAGGATTATCTGCCAACGTTTCGGCTTACATTGTAAGCCATCTTCAGGGCTATCATGAAGATGAGAGAGGACGTCCTGTCCCTAAGTTCACATTCCCATGACTGAGATGGATTTTTGGATCTACCTTGACCGAACCCCAACTAAAATCATCTAAGTTTAATTTTTTTCTCTTGATTGGAGGGGAGGATTGAGCGAGATTTGGCGAGTAATTTAAATTCCCTTATTCTTGTTATTTTCTTTGTTTCATAGTTAACCTACAGATGTAAACTTATAAAAACTGTTTCAGAAGTATTTTGCATGTTATGGTCTTATGTTGATATAAGTTTATGACTCTCTTATGAAGCGAAATGTATTTTAATGAAAGAATTTCGTTGAGACATTTATGCAGGTTTTGTATTTTTATTTATTTCATTTAAAGGAGTCTATTGAGTTTTAATCGCAGTTACAAATGAAAAGCGGGAAAAATCCCTAGTTAAAGGTGGAGGGTACATTGAAGTCCAATGAAATAAGAGAAAATAGCTGAAGAGTGGTCTCATTATGTTCCTTGTGGTACGCCTCAATATGAATAGGGAAATCTAATTTCTTGGCTTCCCTGTAGCTAACTCGTTCTTTTGTATCTTTCAACAGGTCCTTCAAACGGATAGACACCGTCCTGATTAGGAAGCCCCAAGTGGACTCCTCTTGAAGGGTTTTACTTTTCACAAGTGGCGCTCTCTACCTAAGCCCTTTTTATGAACTTAATTAGTTTCCCAGTGGGACACTTATATTTACCAAGTTCACTTTTGTTCGCTTTTGTTTTATTATTTGGGTGCTGTGCTTTAATTGATACGGCTTCGCGAAATGCTTTGTCATTATTTAGCCGTTCTTCAAAGTATATTTCAACCAATTTAAATTTAATATGACATTCTTGACTTCAACGGCAATTTATTTCATTATTTCGACTTGGATCTTCATCCCTTAATCGTTTTAAACAAGATTTCCCTGTTAGTTCCAGGGTTTGAGTTAGGAGGACTCTTCTAGCTTACTCCTGGAGAAGCTCAGTGTGCGACGATTGACTGTTGACTATGATCAATAAATACAGTTTGGTCCAAGCCTCATGAAGCTTCCATTCATGAACTTTTTGTGGAGAGAAAGATACACTTTTTTGGGGGGAAGAGATTGATGTAATCATTCGATTTATGAGAGAAGTTATGTTTTTTAGCAATGAGTTGAAGTCTAAATGACTTAGCAAATTTATAAATAATTAATGCGAGAGAATAGAATACAAAATCTCTCTTTCTCAGCCAGGACTCGAGCGTGGATCTCCTGCTTTCCGGGCCGTTATGCTGACCATTACACCACCAGGACGAGCTAGATAACTTATTAAATTCCCATCACACTAGCTAGAGTCTAACCTACGAGAAAGACGAATGCATCGTCTTATGCTCGAAGGAGCTAATATTGTCTAGCTATTTATCGACTCTCGTTATTTACTTATTATTTTTATTTATAAATCTTAATTTAGTTGTGGTGTATTATCCCACGTAAATTCTTAAACAATTAATGCGAGGGAATAGAATAAAAAATCTATCTGTCCTAGCCAGGAGTAGAACCTGAATCTCCTGCTTTCCGGGCCGATACTTTATCTTCATAAAATTAATATATAAATTTGATTAAATTTTATTAGTATTGCAGTAAGTAATAAGGAGAGGGCTACAGTTTGTTTAATCACTCTCCGATGGCCAAATAGAATAAATAAATAGTATTTCCGCACTAGATTATATTTCATTTTTATCTGTTTTTAACAGTAAAGTAAACACTTTACTTCGGAATGTAGCATAAAAATTCAGAACATTATCAACTTTGATCTATTTGTCTCTCGTGTTTATAAAAATCACTGATCTATGCAAGAATATGTGACGTGCATATTTTCTTGGTTTAATATTTAAAACTAATAAATTTATAGATTCTGAATTGTGCCAGCTGAAAATTTTGCTTTTATGTGTTCACACAGAAATTGTTTCTGCAAAAACAAAACATTCTCTGTCTACCATTAAATGATTTTTAACTCACTGCATCATCTTCAATCAGAGTAATATTTTCATAAAATTGCATTTACCTTTTATTTAACTTTTTTAACAATATTTTTAATACTGTCAAATCAGAAAAGGTATATCAAAAATTTTTCCATAATTTTTCAGTAAAACTTTACTAGTAATTTCTACATACTTTTTTGCATCTTGTAATGTGCTGGCTAATATTCACAATATAAATTTATTTAAAGAAAGTAATAAATAAATAAAATAAAAAATAATGTAAAATATTATATTCCATAACAATACAGTTTTCCGGTAAAGTGATGCTATTTTCAAAATTTAGATAGATAAATAGGCTCCTATCCAAGTGTTCCAAATGGATAGATATTTATATTGTGGAAATAACTATAACTATTGTGGATAACTTTGTAACTATCTGATCGTGTATCTGAATTTGTGGATATTGGAGGAGAAATCCCCAGAAATCTCGTTTCAGTGTGCGCAAGAAGCGGCTAAGGATCCTTCGTGTAAGAGGATAAAACCAATCGATGTATGTGTGAGTGCATTGTGGTGGAGAGCGGGGAGATACAGAGATAGGGACAGGCTGGGGAGATACAGAGATAGACGGTAGATGTAGAAAATTGGTTTATATAATGTTAGTGTGTGTGGGGAGAGGTGTTAGTAAAACTAAAAAGGAAAAAATCATTAGTTTTTCTTCAAGAAAAAGGATATGAAGAGTAGTAAAGCAATTCACTTGTTTTATAAATGCTTTTCATATCTCTGTTCAGTTATTCTGATAATGGTGTTTTATGATGAGTCGGTCAATATTTTTTGAGAGAACCCAAAAAATATTGATCTTCTGGAATTTGATTGAAGAGTACGACCCAATAATGTTGGCATCGTTTTTATCATCGAGGCAATCTCTCGACTATTATTAAAATTTTTGTAATCCGAATCGTGGATTTGTTTGAGAAGCTAGCTGCAGGATTTTGCCGCCGGCTAGGGGAAAGTGTGGCGAGGGAGTTTAGCGAGGGCGAGAATTGGAGCGCGTAACCGTGCGACAAGGGCCCATGCAAAGGCGGGCTCTGCACGCACCCGCCACACAAAGTCCCGCCCCCCGTGAAAGGGGACTGCAAGGCCACTGCGACATAAAGCCTCCCAATCAGGCAGACAATGTGTCCGCAGCCCACAATGGGGTTTCGTCCTTTCCGGGTTACCTTCGGCCTCCCGCTCGAGAGAGATAATTAGACTCGTAATTCCTGTCTCGGCCCCCTTCTCGGCCTATGACGAGGATATGTCGCCGGTGAAGGAACTTCACTCACGTTGTCGCCTATCTCTTTGGGGGTACTTCTATCCATACTGATGCGACCTGCATTCATACTTCATGCTAAAGCGCTCGGCAATCTCTCTCGTCCTACTTAATGGTAAATGTGTTAAATATGAATTAACCTGGGGAAAAAAAAGGGTAAACTGAAGATCTGAAGAAAAGATACTCTGATTAAAATGGAAAGTTTTTGATCGTAGGGATTATAAGTGCATGTTATTTTGTTGGGGTTCTGTCAAGGTAGATTCAAAAAATACAATTGTATGTATACAAAGTGTATTTTTTTAATTATCTGCCAACGTTTCGGCATACATTGTAAGCCATCTTCAAGGCTCTCATGAAGGCGAGAAGGGACGTCCTGTTCCTAAGATCACATTTCATGTCTGTACCAGTCACATGACCATATTCCAGTCATGAATATGAGATCCTGGTTTCATAAGGCCTAGCTGGTCTGATACTATGGTTAGTATCTTTTCTTCGAGTATTAATTTATTAACATAACTTTTTTTTTAGTACGTCACATTTATTTCTGCATTGGCAGTAAATGTTGTACATCCTTTCCCCTCCCCTTGCCATTATTTTGTCGGAATTTTAAGAACTTTGACGGCTAATCTCTTTCTTTGACTCATTTTCCCATGATTGTTATATCTTTATGGAAAAACGACGAGCTTTATTTTAATCCAGTTAGGCATAATTGTTCTTTGATTTATTTTATGTGAGACTTTATTTTTAAATAGCCTTTAAAGCTTACATTATGTTTTGATCTTTTACCATTTTTAGTTTTATATCAAGGCTAATTCATTTTTTTATTAGGCTGGATAAGCTGTGCTCTGTTCCTTAATTTTTTTATCAGGATCTATAGGCACCTGTGTGTCAGCATCCTAAATTATTATTAATCATTATTTTTCTTCAAATTTCTGGTAAAGCTACTTCAACTCTGTTTTTCCTTTTTGTATACAATTGAGACCTAACCAAATTATATATATATATATGTTGTACTTCGCGTATAATCTTTCCAGTTGTTCTACTTCTTAAAGCATCAATCACGAATAAATTCATAATGAATTAGACTTTAAAAATTGCGAACAACGAAAAGCATGGATTTTTTTTTAATTGCCTCCTTGCACCAGTCGTAATAGCAGTGTGACCGCGACCTATTCATTGCTTACGGTTATTCCGTTTTCCCCTGTAAGCCATCTTTTCTCATAAGGGTTTTTTAAAAAACAGAAGTTGTGTCTATATGAATGCAGTAGGTGGCGATCAAAGCTAATCAATAAGTACGTGAAGATGGCTCCTAAGTAGACGAATCTACTTGAACAATGATTGCGAGTAAATATTATGAATGATAAGTTATTTATATAAAAAAGTTAATTTTAAAGTTTACTTTAGCAATACAATATAGAACACTAATAGTGTGTACTCATCAAATGGAAAATATTTGTAATGTAGTTTTTGCTTCCAAGGACATGGTATTTTTTAACATCTATGACGTACACATTATAAATGCGATAGAAATAGTATGGCAAAATGCGCAAAATTATCGTGCCGACGAGGATATTTTCCTAATACAAATGGTAGAGTTAAGAAGGGCCATCATAGTCCTTCGGCAGTGGGAAGCTGTACGCGATTGTGTCCTAATGACATATTTCTGTTTGAAGTCTGTGGCAGGAGAGTGTGGCGGTGACCACTCGCGGTTAGGTAAGAGCGGAAGCGGTATCGCCAGCGAGGAGTGTGTATCGCGCGCACGGGGTGTTCCACCTCGATGCGCTCCCGCCCGGAGAAAGTGTCTGCAATCATAACAGCTGATTTGCACATAAACAGGCAATTACATGTGTGTGTAGTGGCGGCTGGTAGTGACCCTCAGTCCGTCTCCTCCAGGCTGGAACTGCCACGCGCCCTTGGTCAGACTGCCCCCGACCGTTTAAGGCTCTTCCCTTTCTTCCGCAGTTACTACTTTCAGTTTTACTACTCTCACATGGCGGAACTCATTGGGTTTCTAGCCCCCCCCTCCCTAGACCATCATTTCGGTGCTGGGATGGAAATGACCTTTGGTCAGCACGTTACTGCAATCCTATCGAACTTCTATTTAGCGAATTTCCATGGATCCCTTCATGTTTCATTCCATCTATTGGTCCATCTATATTGTTAGTAGGTGCTGGCACTCCTTTCCTTATACAAATGGAAATTACAAAGCTGTTAAATAGGGCGAAAATGGTATTATTGATTTTGATGAAATTTATCTAAATGTACTTTTAACTGAAAGAACGATTACAATATATATATAT
>KZ807936.1:24533-39815 GCA_000696205.2 Oncopeltus fasciatus
ACACACACACACACACACACACACACACACACACACACACACACACACACACACACGAACGCACGCACGCACACGTCCATCTTTGGTAATGGACATGAAAAGTTTGCTTATCCCATGTGACGGAATTTTTATTTTACTACCTCTGTCTTTTGTAACTGAGGGCAGTGAAATGTTTTATTACCTCTCCCAGTAACAGTTCGTTCCCTGTTCCACTTTGCCATGATTCTCCATCACACATATTGTTACTTCTTGTGGGGGTGCTAGATTGTTGTGGAAGTGATAAGCCATGTTCCTCAAGGACAGTTGCAAATCTTAAGTATAAAAACTCTTTAACTTGCCAAAATTTGCTAACCTTGGTTACTTTCGAGTTGTTACATTTTCCCTATTTTATTAGGAAACTTGATGGTTAACCGTTTTCTTACGTAAAATAATTATTAATTTTGTTATTATTAGTTTTGTTATTAGATTAATTTTTGATTTCTTAGATACATGCATAAATTTTATGCTTAAAGTTCTCCCTGGCTTGTGAAAATTAAATTTCCCCATTTACTATTATTTATATTCATTTTTGATACAAAACCAAAAAAGAAGTCTATGACTACGCTTAGATTAAGCAGCTTCTGCGTCACAGATTTTTAAAAAGTTTATTTTACAAAAGACCCCCATTATGAAAACCATAAATAGGTATTTTTAAATACAGTGTCTGATTTTCTTAGGCTAGTGTAGGTAAGACATTTATGGTCCCCCGACCCTTTTCCTGGACGTGAGTAATAAATTATTAATGACTGGAGTCATTCGGTAGGTAATCAGCTTAATATGCATTTAGTTGTGATAATTTTATACTTAGTTATACAGTAACAGTAACTAATAACTATATATATAATAATGTACTTTTAACTGAGAAAGTAAAGCATATATATATATATAAGCCATCTTCAAGGCTCTCATGAAGGCGAGAAGGGACGTCCTGTTCCTAAGATCACATTTCATGTCTGTACCAGTCACATGACCATATTCCAGTCATGAATATGAGATCCTGGTTTCATAAGGCCTAGCTGGTCTGATACTATGGTTAGTATCTTTTCNAGCACTTATCTTACTCTCCTTTTTAATCCTCGTTCGCGATTGTCGCGGCTCACCGGAAGCGTTTTTCACACTCTGTTCTTTAGAGTCCAAATTTGTCTATATATATATAAAGTTATTAGTTATTATTAGTGTTACTCTGTGCTCCTATTACTTTTCAAAGTTGACGAAATTTGACGGAATGAGACTGCAAACTTCATAAATATTTACTATTTCGTTCGACGACAAAAAATGCTTTTATTTTGTCGTAGTTATTAATTTCCTCGTAATATTTTAAAACTCTTAAAACGTTCGTATAAAATTCTTTAAGAATGCCATAACAATTGAGACTCTATATTGATTGTGGGAAATAATGTGTAACTTGAAAAATAAAACAAACCTATTGTGAATTATTTAAGTAATAACTGCTCTCCTTCCCTTTTTTTAAAGTAACATAAATTTCATTCTTCATTTTGTTCCTCTGTAATCAGGAAAATTGGATGGAAATTTAGTATTAAAAAAGGTAATTTATAGAATAATAGAAAATAAGTTTAAAATCGTTAATTGCAATAATAATGAAAATAACATTATTATTGCAATATCTGTGAAAATTTATTTTAAAAAATTAACACCGTTTTATATATGTATATATATGTGGAAAATATCACATAGAATAAGTTTAAACAATTAATGGGAGGGAATAGAATAAAATAATCTATCTGTCCCAGCCAGGAATCTAACCTGGATCACCTCCTATCCGGGCCGGTGTGTTAAGCCATTACACCACAAGGACTAGCTAGATATCTCATTCAATTCCCTCTACACTGGCGAGAGCCTAACCTAAGAGAAAGACGAGAACTTCGTCTTAAACTCGAAGGAGCTGACATTGTCAAACTATTTGGCGACTCTTGTCATTTACTTTGTTTAATTTAATGAGTTATCTGGCTAGTCCTTGTGGTGTAATGGCTTAACACACCGGCCCGGATAGCAGGAGATCCAGGTTCGATTCCTGGCTGGGACAGATATATTTTTTTTTATTCTATTCCCTCTCATTAATTGTTTGAAATTTACGGTGGATAAAAAACCACAACCAAATAAAATATTTATAGAATAAGTTTAAATCTCTATTTACTGTGATTAACTCTAGGTTAAAGTTAACACCCTTATTGTGTTCTCTTTGACATAACAGTTTTCTGAAAAATAAATGTCCCCATTCGGGAAGGAAGATTTCCATAATTGTTTATAGCAAAGCTCCCATTCTTTTCGTTACAAGCAAGCGTATTGATTGCATTGCTCATTAGTTGCTGGCGGCTTTAATGGGGCGCCAAGGCGAGCTAAATGGCAAGCCGTTACTAACCCTCGAAGGGATTTATCGTGTGCAATCCAGCAGGGTCTGTGTCAGGGTAGGAGACATTCCCCCGTTGAATGGGGCGAAGAAGTGGAAAACGCCTGGCTGGTTTCGAGCTCCGTGTGACGTAGCAGGCGTGTAAGACGGTGCCAAAGGTGCGGGCTGTAGCACACTTGCACATCAGCCTGTGACCTCAATCAGGCTCCCAGTTACATTTTGCCTATTATGAATATATCTCCTTGAATTTATCTCTGACAATATTGAGAACCACATAGAAATGCAAAAATTTGATTTTAAGATATAGAGAGTTTTGCCCTTGGAGATTGTTAGTAGATGTTTTCTTGTTGGGGTTCGGTCAGGGTTGATCAAAAAATACATTTAAAAAAATGTTTATTTTTTATTATCTGCCTTTTATTATTACCAAAGGTCATAAACAATTGATCCAGGAGATACCTTCGTCTTCGTGATAGCCCTGAAGATGGCTTGAAATGCAAGCCCAACGTCGGCACATAATAAAAAATACACATTTTGTACTTTTGATTAACCTTGACCGAACCCCAACAAGAAAACATCTACTAGTTAAATTACCATTACTTTTTATTTACGATAAGGTTATTTTTATAAAAAATTTAATATCATATTCTAACTAATATATGTTACACAATTTTTACGAAAAGTTGCAGTAAGTATTTAAGAATGGGTAGAGGTTATAGCTCCGTTTTTCACTGCTTATTAGGTTCGTCGAGTACACTTTTTTCTAATTAATTGTCCTCTTCTTATTGTTAATTTATGAGAACTTCACTAGGTATGGGAATTAAATTTTATTTATTTTCCAAAAGTTGAATTGAAACTTTTTATCTCATAAACATTGGGAGGATGATATGTAACAATATACTCTTTACTTAATAAATTAGCGTTAACCAATTGCTCCGATGGATTAGTCATTAATTCCCACCTCATTCATTGAGAGCTCTAGGACGGTCGGCGAATACTGGGTTTCAGCCTGCGATGACGTCATCCTGCTTCTATTTTGAATGAACTCCGTAAGGGGGTTCCCTTGGGGATGGTGGGGGGGGGGGTCCTTCAGAGGGGGGAATCCTCGGTAAGCGATGAGTCAGTGAACAGGAACAGATAAGGCGGGAACTGATTCACCACCACGTGCTCCCCGCATTGCTCTACCTAATCTCGTGCCAGTGATAAGGTGCTTGGGTTCCTTACAGCACTTATCTTACTCTCCTTTTTAATCCTCGTTCGCGATTGTCGCGGCTCACCGGAAGCGTTTTTCACACTCTGTTCTTCAGAGTCCAAATTTGCCGTCATTAGATATTTTCTTTGAAAGGTTACAAAAAAAAATATGAGGTAGGACTTATCAAATAAATGAGTGTTTAAACTCTTCAAATTTTACTAAAATTTCTTAGATCTGTAGCGTTTGAACAAATGTATATTTTTCCAATTTGCATTTGAAAAGCTTAAGTGGAGACCTGGTTTGCGAGCTTAGACGAATATCTATAAGAAAATAATCAGTGAAATCAATAATTAAAAAATATCGATATTGCATAAGCTATACAGAAATTGCTTAAATTATCTCAATCCCTGAAAAACAAAATATTTTAATTTGACATTTCAGTGTCTCCTTATACCACCCTTATCAATTTCTATATGGAATTCTCTGAATGAGCATTTACAATAACACTTCATTCAACTCACTTTAAACCGAGAAAATGTTACGACTTCAATTATAGGTGGTCTTTCCAACAATTTATTAATATTCATATGAAAATAGACAAAGGCTTCGCCATCACTGAAGTTCAAGACATGTACTTTTTAGAAAGAAAGCTGAGTTTCAGTACTATTTATATTATTGACGATGTACAATAATTATTTTAATGATATATGGCAGTTATAATAATTTGTGAATGGTTCTTTTTAATTAAATATTTCGTTCAAAGGATAGTTAATATATTTCTCATGAAATTTAGTATTCTGATAAAGCTCTACACTCATTAAAATAAATTTAATGGTTCATAGATACAACATTTCTTGATAATATTTTAGTGAAATAAAGAACTCTAAGGAGAAAGAAAAAAAAAATGTTATACCAAAATGGATATTTGTTATTTATTTTATTTAATAATCAACAAATCTGTGTTCAGTTTCATTACTTCAGGCTAAAAATATAAAAAACTTGAAAAATATCTGAGATACTTTACGAGTTCCAGTTTTTCATTCATTCTTTTTGTATCTTCTCGTGTAATTATTATACAGTGTAAATATACACTGTAGTGTACAGTGGATCTGGTTCACTATTCTATGTTCGAACGTAAAAGTATTGATACGACAATAAGAAATTAATCTTACAATAAAGAAAAAATAAAATAATGTGTAGATTGTAATAGAGTCTTGGATTTCCTTGTTTGATTATGAAATAATATTCAGAACCTCTCCTCCCCTCCCCCCCAAAAATGAGATTAGCTTAGATTTCCATTATCTAAATCCCGGGTGATTTTATATAGGTTATGGCAATTTATTTTCAAATTTGCTGTAAATATAGTTAAAAATTCAAACCATTTCAAAACTATTTCACAATAGTTTATTATCTTACATATATAAAAATCTATTTCAAAATCCATTTTTCCATATTATACATTTTATAAAGTATAGGATAGTAAATTGTACAAAAGTAGAGGGAAACTTTCCGAACAAAATAACTTGTTTTCAACAAGTTTAAGAGCCCGAGGTTAATAATAGGTTTATCAGCCTGGAAGTAATAGTTATTTTAAAATTTCAACCCCTAATAATGTATTTATTTTATTTATTTAACATTATTATTATTTATTTTTAAGAAAATAAGATGAAACAAAATAAGTGAAAACTATAAACATCCAATGTGTAACTGAATTGATTTATTAAAAATGGCGAGAAAAGCTCTAGTCGCTAGTTCGGTTCTTGTGCATCTTGTGTAACCCCTACTTTAACCTCTTTGGGAATCAAGGAATGGTAAATCTAAACCATTCAGGGGTTAACAACTCTATCTAAATCTGTCTAAGAGTACTCAGATAAACAAGTAGGCAGTATTTATCTCAATTATATTTATAATTCATATAACTATCGTATTGAAGAAAAGATAGTCTGATTAAAATGGAAAGTTTTTGATCGTAGGGATTATAAGTGCATGTTATTTTGTTGGGGTTCTGTCAAGGTAGATTCAAAAAATACAATTGTATGTATACAAAGTGTATTTTTTTAATTATCTGCCAACGTTTCGGCATACATTGTAAGCCATCTTCAAGGCTCTCATGAAGGCGAGAGGGGACGTCCTGTTCCTAAGATCACATTTCATGTCTGTACCAGTCACATGACCATATTCCAGTCATGAATATGAGATCCTGGTTTCATAAGGCCTAGCTGGTCTGATACTATGGTTAGTATCTTTTCTTCGAGTATTAATTTATTAACATAACTTTTTTTTTAGTACGTCACATTTATTTCTGCATTGGCAGTAAATGTTGTACATCCTTTCCCCTCCCCTTGCCATTATTTTGTCGGAATTTTAAGAACTTTGACGGCTAATCTCTTTCTTTGACTCATTTTCCCATGATTGTTATATCTTTATGGAAAAACGACGGGCTTTATTTTAATCCAGTTAGGCATAATTGTTCTTTGATTTATTTTATGTGAGACTTTATTTTTAAATAGCCTTTAAAGCTTACATTATGTTTTGATCTTTTACCATTTTTAGTTTTATATCAAGGCTAATTCATTTTTTTATTAGGCTGGATAAGCTGTGCTCTGTTCCTTAATTTTTTTATCAGGATCTATAGGCACCTGTGTGTCAGCATCCTAAATTATTATTAATCATTATTTTTCTTCAAATTTCTGGTAAAGCTACTTCAGCTCTGTTTTTCCTTTTTGTATACAATTGAGACCTAACCAAATTATATATATATATATGTTGTACTTCGCGTATAATCTTTCCAGTTGTTCTACTTCTTAAAGCATCAATCACGAATAAATTCATAATGAATTAGACTTTAAAAATTGCGAACAACGAAAAGCATGGATTTTTTTTTAATTGCCTCCTTGCACCAGTCGTAATAGCAGTGTGACCGCGACCTATTTATTGCTTACGGTTATTCCGTTTTCCCCTGTAAGCCATCTTTTCTCATAAGGGTTTTTTAAAAAACAGAAGTTATGTCTATATGAATGCAGTAGGTGGCGATCAAAGCTAATCAATTAGCACGTGAAGATGGCTCCTAAGTAGACGAATCTACTTGAACAATGATTACGAGTAAATATTATGAATGATAAGTTATTTATATAAAAAAGTTAATTTTAAAGTTTACTCTAGCAATACAATATAGAACACTAATATTGTGTACTCATCAAATGGAAAATATTTGTAATGTAGTTTTTGCTTCCAAGGACATGGTATTTTTTAACATCTATGACGTACACATTATAAATGCGATAGAAATAGTATGGCAAAATGCGCAAAATTATCGTGCCGGCGAGGATATTTTCCTAATACAAATGGTAGAGTTANATTTGGCCAGCCCACATCCACCCCCGGTAAGTCGTCTCTTACATCACTGGCCATAAGTAGCGAGCGCCCCGACACTGATATTGGCCAACTGTCCTTTCCGATCAGGCTCTGCAGAGTGGCAACGTATCGGTGTCCAGTCCCTAGCCAGTCTCTCCTGCTCTAGCCGAAATAGCTGACAGATCTGGTCATTAGGGGAGCCAAGGATGGAGTCTGTCGAGAAATGGTATTGTATCGAGGCTTTAAGAAAGACAAGGACTGCGTATGCCATCCAACCTGGCACCTGTACAAGTCCGTCACACAGGAGGTGATCAATCTAAGCGGATTTCTCATGTTTCATTAATGACGGGTATACTTAAGTATAAACGGAAATGGAAATGTGAACTTAGGGACAGGACGTCCTCTCTCATCTTCATGATAGCCCTGAAGATGGCTTACAATGTAGGCCGAAACGTTGGCAGATAATCTTTTTTAAAAAAATACATTTTTCTTTAAATTTGTATTTTTTTTGGATCTTCCTTGACTGAACCCCAACTAAAATCATCTAATATTAATCTCAATCATATGTATATCTTTACTGTTTTAAATTTTGGACCTCATTCTAAATCTAGCTTCCCCCATCACCGTCAAAAAGGATATTAAATATAAAAATTGTGGGCGCTAGAGCTCATTCAAAGGATCTTTGATGATTAGAAAGGTTATTTTTGGAATTAACGTAAAAGTCAATATTAATATACTAATAAATTACGAGTTCAGCAAGAATAATTTCAATAAAAATCCAAAGCAAGATAAACTGCTTGGTGTACGTGTAAGGTACAATTTAAATTAATAGTTGATAGTAAGTAGTAAGCCCAGGTTTGCTCGTATAGTCAAAGGAAAAGGCTCAGCAGATCATTCTTACTTAAGACGCCAAAGAATATAATTTTTAAGTTAATTTAAGATCGAAATTTAAATTGGAAACTTCAGATCAATTCAATAAAGGAAAAAAAAAATAAAACTACGTAACTTTTAAAGAAACTAAAAAAACTCTAATACAATAAACATTTTATAAGTATGTAAAATAGAATTTATGACTCACACTTCATGGAACTCCCTTGTGGGCAGTAAAAAAAGGGTTTTAAAAATATATAATAAAACCTTCTTTTCAACCATTTAAGAGTCATGGAGGACTTTTTAAAACATGAAAACGTGTTATTAGAGATTTGTTTAGTTTACATGGCGCGTTAACATGCAAAAGTCGTTTCAAATCTATGAAAAATCACCATAATAACTTTTTATGTATACCATATGCTTAAACACACACACACACACACCCAAAAAAAGGGATTCTAGTCTTTATTCTTCCTGTCGAAAAGTTATTTATTAAAGAATCAGCTTCCTTTACTTAAAAGGGCGCACCGAAACAACTCAAAGCTGAAGAGCAAGGCTTTCAAAGAGCAATTGAAAAATGAACTATCAAAGTAAAAGATTTATCAACAAAGAAGTTTTACAGTAAAGTAGTATTACGAATCTGGTAATAAGTATAGGATGTTTCTGTTGAATACAGTTTACGCTGTGATATTATGTGTGCCATTATACGAAAATGTATGTGTTATTCGATATTATTTATGTGGGTTGATGAAAAAGTGATATTTGTCAATGGCGTATAATATGTAAATTATATGTATTACATAAAATATATAAATTCCAATATATATTTAGTTATCTGAAAATAAATATTGACTCTATTGATTTTGACTGGTCTTCATAAATCTAGTATGCAACCCGTCACTCAGCTGCCCCTTTTTCTCTAGATCAAACACCAAATTTTAAAGGGGGTTAGGGAATTCGAACTAAAAGCCCAATTCTCCACCCACTTATGTGTGTGAGTATCTTAAATGTGATATATTAAACCTTCTTTCCCCTTAAATTGCCTGTATACGATATCACTTAAATCACAACTATCTTTTATAATATTTATGTTTATTCGGAAAAGAAACCCGGTTTGCTTGCTTGGCTCACAAAAAGAGAATTTTCTTTTGCTTCGGCTGCTTCTGTTGCAGGTATGCCTGCAAGTTGCATGTCCAGGTGCATTAGGTAACCATCCTAAATGCCTCTCTCGCAGGGGAAGGCCAATGAAAGGTCAAATGTAAAAGTCAAAAGCAATGGCGCTTTCTAAAAGTCAACTAGTAGTTTATGTACAGAATTAATAAATTTAAGTAGGTATCAGTGATGGGGGGGAGAGGGGTTGAGGTGACTGAAACTTATTTTGATTTGGAAATAGAAAATAGCTAATCAACTACATAGGCCTCTTAAGCATTATATTGTTATAAAATTGTACCTATTTTTTTTAAATTAAAAGGTATTATTAAAGTAGCTATTATTAAAGAAATTTTAAACTTTTTCATTCTGACTTATTGTTAAAAAGACTTTGATTTGTATAAGTTGAAAATCATTTATAATTTCATAATAATTCTATTAATTTTGTAGAAGGAATATTGCAGTCCTAATGTTGCATAAAAGTATGAAAGACTATGAGTCTCGTGGGTTTATTTTATATAACTAAGGAAAGATCTTTGGATATGAGCACAATCATGTGCAAAATTGATTATAAATTTATTATAATTTTAATGTAATTTAGGTTTAATTCGCTGAAGCTAAGTTATATTTTTCGTAAAATTTCTAATTTGCTTATTTCTCGACTTGAAAAGAGGTTAAGAGTTGTTATTACTTGGTTGACATTATTTGTCTTTGAAATATCAATTTTAAGTTTGTAAATAATCCTGACTCACAAACCCTGTCAATCTGCTCTAATCTTTTATTTCTTTTTTTTTTTAAATGAATAACATCTTGCAATTTGTTGACAGAGAAATGTATACCAAGAAATTTAAATATCACTATGCATGGAGAAATGGCTTATTGACCCCACTCCCAATAAGTTTAGGCATTAAGCCCCAGGAAATCGCTTTCGCCATCTCTGTCTTAGTCGTCTTGGAGGATTGTAAGGATTGGAGTCCGATGTTAGAGACTGGGTCTGTAGATTTGGATAAAATGGTAGAGTTTGATGCATAATATGGAACTTTGCAATTATTCTTAGTACTTTGGAAAAAAATGATTGTATTCGTTAGATGTTTGAAGGTTTAGCGGCACCTTGTAGTGTCAGTTTGTTCTCTATTTGTGAGCTGTGAACGTCTGCTTAAAAGTCTATGTATAAGAGTCCGTACATTCTGTTCAGTTCTTGTTGCTTAAGTTTAATATGTTCCCTCCAGTTGAGTCGAGAGTCAAGGTGGAACACAAGGTAACGGACTGATTTAGAGAGAGGTATAGAGATGTCCTCATACGTAATATAATCAGGAGAATCTTTTCTCTGCTGACAATTTACATGCACGCATTTTGACTAGTTTATTTCAATTCTCCGTTTGCTGCCCCACTACGGAATAGTATCAAGGTGGTTTTATAAGATATTGGAAGCGGTTTCGGAATCAGGATGAGTAGAGAGGATCGCTTTGTCATCTGTTAGGGTGCGCTCTTATCAAAGTAAAATTATAAAAGTAAATTATAAACAAAAATTCATTCTATTGTAAAATGTATATCCTTATTAGGCTAAATCAAAGTCTGCGTTATATTTACTGGCTTATCGTGAATTGTATTAACTAAAATACTTATTTTTATAATTATTTAATATTACCAAATATTTAAATAGAATGAGGGAAAGGCTACATATATTCCTAAACACTCTATAGAATTCCTTACTTAGTAGAGTTCTATCTGACTCCAATTTAGCAGTCAACACAAAAAATGGTGTTGTCGACTCCTCATATTTCCAGCTGTTTTATATACTTTTCTTGGTCGGGCTGGTGACTGTAGTTCCAGTCCGTCAGTTCCGCTGAGTCTCCGAAAACTGTCCGCTAACAACCCTGGTTCCTCTGCCCCCCAAGGGAACTCTTGTCGGCTGGATTTAAGAGTCTTCTACTGGATTCTTCTAAAATCTCCAATCTAAAATCCAACCCCCGTCTTGATATTTGCAGTGGTAAGTAATAAGAGACCTTGAAATTTAAAATAAAGATTTTTAGTTATTTAAGAGAATTAATGCCGTGTAGAAAGGTTTTTCCACTAAATTTGGAAAAATTCATCTTTCAAATACTTCATAAAATATTGGATTTTTTTTTTGTTTTAGGTGAATTCGGAAAAAAAAATGGAACTATTCAGGTTGTTCGCATAATTACCTTTTTTAAACCTTTTTTTCGATAATATTTTCCTAGACTAGACCCCACAATATTCACCAAATTATACATATGTATATATTGCATTATCTTATAGGTTGCCTAGGGCTAATATGGGGACTTTATGAGAATTCCAACAAAATATGGCTTTCTCTTCTGTAAAATAACCCACATCATCCTAAATACGTTTTTGCTATTTATAATACTTTACAGCTGGTGTGCTGTCAATCGAGATTTTTGCTGTAAAGAATTGTAGTCTGCCCAGAATTCCACTTAACTCCCCCGAGAACCGTAGACTGACTGAATGCCCTTATTCCAAGGGTACATAACAATGTGTGTACCTAATACCTTGGTAGTGCATCGATGGTTAACGAGTCCTTCAAAAATCTATTATGTGAGAATTACTGAGATAAGGCTTATCATATCAAGTAGGCTGATACAAGCATATCAACTAGTATTATCACCGTGAGATTGATGACAAAGCGTAGTACTTCCTTAAGGAGTTTTATCAGGTCTCGTCATTGCTAGCCTTGTGTAGCTTACATTGTTGTACATGGTTATTACATTGACCTCATTATATTATCCCGTTTCATTTGATTATTAACCAAATTAAACATTTAACAGAAATTCTTTGGAAACAGCTGACTGATTTGGTAAAATTTTTAACTTGGGCTCTCCTCCTCCCCGCCCCACCCCTGGCAATACACATTGCCAGGATGTGTTCCGAAAATGATTCTCATTTCCAAATAAAAGCTTTAAAAACAAAAACAAAAAAAACAAAAAAACATTTAAATATATTAATTAAGACCGATAAATAAATAGAGCACATGGGATTGAAATAAACCATGAGTTGATTAACAGGAGTTTTCTGTTTAATATAGGAATAAGCTGTGTAAATGTTATCTTTCTCTTGCACATCATNTATATGTATAAATTCTTTAGTACTTTAACTGCTCATCTTAGGTATATTATAGTAACGAAATAGTCAAGTAGAGCAGTCAGCAACTTTACTTGGCGGAGACCAGATCGTTAGTTCGTTACACTAAAAAGTTACTGAGGATCTGTGGATGTGCCAAATTTTTTATGAACTTATTTTTCAATAATTTCGTGAAATTTGTTATGCCATAATTAAAATCATTCATTGCTTGACTATTTTCACACATTTTAGGGACTAATAAAAAACTTCCATATTTCTTAGATGATTTTAGTTGGGGTTCGGTCAAGTTAGATCCAAAAAACACAAATTTAAAAAATGAATTTTTTTAATAAGGGATTATCTGCCGATTTTTCGGCTTACATTATAAGCCATCTTCATGATAAGCAGCCCTGAAGATGGCTTACAATGTAAGCCGAAACGTCGACAGATAATCCTTTAAAAAAATACATTTTTTAAATATGTGTTTTTTGGATCTACCTTGACCGAACCCCAACTAAAATCATCTAAGAATAATATCTACGGTCAAAATAACTCTCCTTTTGAAAT
Source organism: Oncopeltus fasciatus (assembly GCA_000696205.2). NCBI lineage: Eukaryota > Metazoa > Arthropoda > Insecta > Hemiptera > Lygaeidae > Oncopeltus > Oncopeltus fasciatus. Next base: position 37,169 of record KZ807936.1, read on the forward strand.
TCCATATTTCTTATTTCTTTATAAGGCAACTTTCTTCTTAGCTCATCAGCTTCATACTAACATCTTGGCCCCGCTTTTGGACGGTATTAACATCCGTATGAAAAAACTAAATTATTTTTCAATGTACTGGGGAGAAGCTATACTGGGCGCGCTATAGCTTCACTCGGCATAAATCATTTAAATATTGATAAACTTCCCTCCAGGCCAGCTAAAGCTACGAAAGGATTAAAGCAAGATTGCAGCTTATCACCGACCAAGCAGTGAAGCAAAGGATGCAGCGGAACAGCCAAAAAGAGATTGTGTCGATTGAGTTTCACTTTTCGCAATCAGACAATCAGACGGTGTTGAAATAATGAGTATAGCAAGTGGAGTCTCTAGATGATGATGAGTTCTCCTCTGAGACCGATATTCGGAAGAAAGTTGGGCAGGGGGCGAAGATGGTAAAGATGCTTGACCCAGTCGGAGCCGATCATAGAAAATAACCACAAAATATCCACGTTTACCGTAGGAGGATTGTACTCATCTGGTTCAGAGAAGTTGACGATCACCCAGCACATCACTCTATGATCCAGGCTGTTGACATGCGGTCACTGTAAGAGCTTTTGTAAGGCGACCCATATGGATAGGGTGTCCGCCAAAATGTCCCTCAGGAGTTAAGAAGAGAGGGTACGGCAATGGCACTGGAGAAGTAAGAGCCTCGGCGAACACTGGATTGGTATCACCTGGAGCTGATTACGCCGCTGGTCGCGAATACGAGCTGGAGAAGACCGAAAGGAGCCTTCAGTTGGATTGCAGATCAATCATTATCAAATCAATAATAATCAGCTTAACCAAATCTGATTCAAAATTTAATTTTTTTTAAACTGAAGCTAATTTTTATTTTTTAGCAGCTTTACTTATCTTCTACTGTAGTTTAGCAATATTATTTCCAATTAAATAAAATAAGTAAATTTAAGTAATTAATATGAAATAAATTGTTGACCGCCGTTTAATGAAGAGAGGATTGTCGTGAATTCGATCAAGTTAGTTGATAACTAATTTGTAACCAAAAAAGTTTTTATTTTAGCCAATGTGTTATATTATATAAAATGGATACTAAACATATTGGAAAAAAAAAAATTTATAATATTCTAAGTGTAACATACCAAATTCGGTGATGAGGAGGGTATGTAGTCGATTACATACAGTTTCATATTTTCATTGATTTATCTTTAAATTTATCTGCTAAAATAAAAACTTTTTTGGTTAAAAATTGGATTTTAATTCTTAAACTACCATGACCGAATTCCCGACAATCCGAACTTCATTTAAGTATTTAATTTAATTTCTATGGCATTATAAATTTATTACTAATTGTTTTATAGGTAAATATAGTTAATTTATTTTATATTTTAGTAGAATTTTCTAATAACTAATTTTCTAAATAAGTTAACTTATTTTTTTAATACAGTAGAATTTTAATATAAAATATTTGTTATAAAAGTAGAATTATAAAACTTCTTACTTTCTAAAATAGAAAACGTATTTTCTAAACTATAGAATTTTATGAAAACTTACTTTCTAAAATGGCGTATTTAAAAGATAGCTTATTTAAATATTTCTCCGGATCGTCTGTGCCTACTATAGCTTGACGAGGGGGTCATCGCAATATTTTTTGATCTGGAAGTATTCAGATCAGTTAACATTAAACGTAGCCCTTAAAAGTCACAAAAAAAAAGAAGGCTAATCCCACTTCTGGCCCCAAATTAAAACGAGATAAGGGTTGATAATTAATGACCCAGGAGGATTAAACCTAAATCTAATTTACTGACGATAAAGACTAATTATCGTACACTAATTATACAGTGAAAACTCTCTTTATAATCAATTAATAAACAAACAACAATTTTCCTAAATTACTTAAGCTGAAATAAAAATATTGTGAATACACCTAACAAAGTTATTGAATACTTATCACTAAACTGTCTTACTCTGATAAAGAACTGGACCATCACTGTCGCTAACTGTTACAACTGTCACTCCTTAATTAGCTTCCTCGTTTTAGAGGCCTCAACCCAACGTACACTAAGACACACACATCCATACACTTAGTTAACAGTTATTTATAATTATGCCTAATGGTTGTTAAGTATACTTGTATATCACATTTGCCCCTCGGGTAGCAACTTCTGTCCAGTGAGCTGGTCCTAGTTCAGGTAACATATCGCAGCTGTAATGCTCAGCTCACAAATCAATGGTACAGCTGTCAATACTTAAGTTATCTTTCTTCTATTTTAATGCCATCCTGAAAACATTTGGAAATTGAAAATTTGAAGAGATTGAAAGTTCATTAAAATAAATAATAGTTCTCGCCACTTTTTTTGTTTACCTGTGGGAAAGGAAGGGATCATAGAAAAGGACTACGTACTGCAAATTCTATTCTGATTACCTATGATCAAAATTACTGCTTACTTTTCCTTTCAAGAGTTTCAATTTGTAATTTCTATATCTTATTTCTGGCAACGTGTAGATTCCAACCTAGCCATTGATAAATTTAAAAAAAGTTATCGTAACATTAATTTGAATAAACAAGAATTGTTTTGGTATTTTGTTTAACATACAATCTATGACAAAAAAAATTTATTTATTAATTTAATTTTTTTTAATA
>KZ807936.1:83726-101524 GCA_000696205.2 Oncopeltus fasciatus
TTTTTTTTTTTTTTTTTTTTTTTTTTTTTTTTTTTTTTTTTTTTTTTTTTTTTTTTGGATCTACCTTGACCGAACTCCAACTAAAATCATCTAATAATAATATCTACCGTCAAAAAAACTCTCCTTTTGAACATCTAAAAAATATTATTGTTCAAGATATATATTCTATGACATTTTTATTAATAACACTTGAGAATGTAAGAAAGATGGTTTCGGTGGGAGCTCGCTTTCTGAACTTCAAAAGCTTATTTCAGACGAACTTCTTTCAAACAGAAGAATAAAGAAATGAAAGTCCGTTACTGGCTGAAAACGTCAGGGGGGTGAGGCTTAAAAACAAAGATCAAATTAGAATTCGTTGAATCTATATTGGTGTTATAACAAAATTCCCGTTACAGATATAATTTGTAGCAAATTTTCTAAATAATTTTTACGAAAAAATAGGTCAATGCCTCATCAAAACTTCGCGTGAAAAGATATAAGATGGACATAGATAAGTATAAATATCGAAATTAATCCTAAAAGCCTCTCGGGAGGATGATCGTACAAGCCACGCGCTCAGATCGAGAAGGGAAATTCATGCATTCAGCCACGTAGTTGTAGCGCTGCAGCCTTAGATAACGACGTTTTCCCTCAAGATAATTTAACACGTAAGCGCAAGTTTATTATATTAAATTACATTTTTCACCGAGAATATTTTTCGTGACTCAAACGACATCAAGATGCAGATTTTCCATGTATCATCGAGGAGGAATAAATAAAAGTAAATGTGAAAATTTAATATATAAGCAACAAATAAGAGGGGATTGCTGGAAATATCAAGCGGCAGTTAAAAAAAAAAAAAAAAATTATAAGGTTATTGGGTGCAGCGGCCATAATATTTAGTCTCAAATAATGAAACAGCACAGATTTGTTTTTCGATGCAAGATACATTTAAAGAATTGCACAGTAGGAGTTAAGATTTGCATGAACCATAATTTTTTAACTTAGCTAACCAAAAGACACAAATAGTTTCTTTTTTAAATAAAGGAATTTGGCATACAGTTTTAAATTGAATTATTTAAGTTCGTTTTAGAGCTAAATAACTCAATAACTGTCAAATAAAAGTGCAGAATCACCCGAAATGTCGAATATGAATATATTAATATTCTCTTCATATCATCTGGCGTAATATTCAGTTTAGTGGAATGATAGAGAACAGAGATTTGTTTATCCATTAATAAGGGTGAGGATTACATAACATGGAAAGTTCAAATATTCATCAAAAACAGTGAGGAGCTTACTAAGCTGAAAGCTAAAATTTTAAATCTTATATTTTACTTGATTTATATCGTATGAAAAAATCTCTAGAATTAAATAGGTATAAAAAGTAATTTAATAACATTTATATCGATGCGCACTTTAAAAAAACATTTATATTCTATAACTTTAAGAAAAAGTATTTCATTTCGGGTGCTGAGCGGCAAATTCGTTATTAGCTCTTTCTATTGCAAAATGTTAGATTTCATTTTTGGTTGAAATCAAATAAAAGAGGGTTGAAAGTTTCATCCCCCCCCCCCTCCACCGATTTCAATCATTAATGGGTCCATTCACTAGTTTGCTAAAATTAGTGTAAATTCTGATCCTACATTTCTAAATGTAAGTATTTATAAATACTGATCCTATATTTTAAAACTTGAAGACAATAGAGTGCCAGCAGGCAACAGGCTACAGGAGTGAGGAGCAGAGGAGCCCAGCCCAGTTTTGGCAGTCATATCCTTATTGACTTTCAGAACACCTTTTTAGTTGATTTTCCGCAGGAAATCAAGCTATTCACATTGGTGACTAAATTTTTTATAATTTCTAACGGTTGAAGAGAAGATTCCATTAATGAGCAAGTAACTATCCTCGCTTGACTATACATCTGTAACACTAATACACCAATATGTCAATTTGAAACCCACCTGTTATCAAAACAATTTTTTTTCAATTAAATATTCTCAAGCTCTAATCACTGTTGTTTTCCTTTAGTATTTTTTTTTATACCCATGATGTCACATCCATGATACATCTTCACCAGAGCTTAAAACCGAAACAAAGACAAAAACTCACAGGCATCAAAAAGGCTGGTATCGTAAGTTAAAAAAAAACAAGAAAAAAAAAAAACTGCTCTACATATATTAAAGCTTTTGAGTTAAAATATCACAGGAACAAGCATCTTTAGCAGAAATCCTCACCAAAAAATTTAATGGGTTATCACACTGCTGTACCATAATTTATTTAAAAATAGACACTTCACTCATTCTACTTATAAGTAATACTTAAAAATATGAATATTTAAAAAATTACACCCATACAAGTATATATAATCTTCAGATTTGGCGTATATAACCTACCCTTGCTTGTTTACTTCACCATAATTAATAAATCCAGAAAATTAGCAAATTAGTTGTTTTTTTGTTTTTTAAGGGACTTTGTTTTAAAAAATCTGGGTTAGGAAACTCTCACAAAAAATAAAATTGTATGGAAAAAAAAATCATTAAAAAAGTAAATCAAAATGCTATGCTACATATTTCGTATATATATTCCTATGCGTAATAGTTAATAATTTCGAAATTAAGGCTTTTATATAAATTCTTTTTAAAGAAAATAATTCCCAAAGTTACGAAAATTGAGTCCTGCCATTTCTAACAGTCTAAAGCCATCCTACTGATATTACTATTTTATTATCCTCGACAACTTTTAAGATTAAATTAGATTTTTGTTATTATTCATGTCTACCTTTAAATAACAGGAAATCTGTTAAGTTTAAGCAGCTCCTGTAGGATAAAATATTGTATTGTACAAAGGAGCTCTTACATTGGTTTTAAAGTTTCCTTTTTTCATCTTTAATTCATTTGATTTTATAAGAATATAATTTTAGTGTTAGTTGTTAATAACATTTAATTAATTTCTTATGGCTTCTCAGTTATTTACAAATTCTTTAGCATTAACTTATTTGATTTTGATCAATAAATATGACGCACTCCAACCTAATGTCACGATTTTTAAAAATATTTCCCACTTACAATATATAGGAAGTAGCAGTACACTGAGAAATAGGTGAAGATAAAAAAAATGTATATGATCTCATCAATATAATAAAATTAAATGTCAGTTTTTTTGTGTTTGTTTTTTTAAACAAAAGTAAAAGATAAAATTAGAAAATTTCAGAGAATCCAGGAAGCTAACTTAACCTTGATTGATTGATTGACTGATTACATCCTTTTCAGCGTATAATCAAATTAACCATTTAATCTTCTACTTTTGTTCCTCTTTAAAGAATATGGGAAATCTGCTTTATCTTTATTCACTTTAATAATACTATTTAATCTTTTACATTTAAAACATATTTTTTGGCATTAAAAAAAAATACACTTCACTATCTCATTGTTTATCTTCTTTACAAAACCTTTGGGGGTAGTACATATTAGTTATAAGAATAAATGAAAAATTACACTGAATAAATATTATAGCTATCTCTCCAACATATTTTATTTTTATAACAATTCAATTGCCTATCCTCAGTTTANTGTTTTTATGTAATACATAAAAACAACTAAGTAAAAACAAGCAAGGATTAAAAAATGGCAAACTATAAAAACCATTTAAACTTTCCCAATACTAAATTAGTTGTCTTTATTATTTTATTTCTTAGTAAAATAATTCTGATTTTTTCTGCTAACAGAAAGATAAAATTAAAAACTTTCAATAAGATAAGTATCATTAGAGCTCCAGAATAGCATAAAATATAATTTTTTAACATATATATTCTAAAACATATTTTCAAAAAAGAATTTTAATGAAAAAAAATTAAGAATTACTTCAAGGAGTGGGCAGCCTTTTATAAAAATAAAGAAAAAATATTGGGTTTTATGCTTTACACTCTGGTTTGGCTTGAATGAGTGGAATAGAGTTTTGAGAAAGAAGCAATTATTAACATTTTTCTTATAATTCATTAAAAAAAAACACCCTTCCCTTCTTACATGCCACAATTAAAAATGCGGTATCAAGCTAGTATGAATCAGGTCAATGGAAAGCATGTATTTAAATTTATTAACACTGTACAGCTGATCATTACAAAACAAACAATTTTTATTTTTTCATTCTTTTAGTAGAAATTATTAATTAAAAAATTAATTTTGAAAAGTTAAACATTAAATTTTAAGGGGGAAGTAGACAGGAAAATAATATTTTGGGTAAATTTGAATAATTACACTAAAATATATAAAAATAAGTCAGCTTTTCCAAAAATTTTAAGTTAGGAAACTTTTCTGGATATCAGCAACACTCCTTTAACTTGGCAAGAAATTTTTTTTATTTTATTTTCACTCAACTAATTTCACTACATTGCAAGGGAATATTTAACAGAGAAATATCATTTTTCCCACAAGCCTATTTAAAATTCAATTATTTGATTTATTGCACACATAAATAGCTATACTTCCACCATGGTTTTTCTATCATATAAACAGAGTGAAGGCAATCAACGAAAAAAGCTAACTTGCTTTTCCCCAGAAAGTAAAGCTACCCTCCCATCCCTAATTATTTTTCTCTCTCTCTTTCCTTTCAGAGATAGGATCTACTTCTACCGTAATAAAAATGATGAGCTAGAAAAAAGAGTGTAAAAAGGCAGCCATCTTGAATTTATTTGGTATCTGCAGATCAATCCAACGATCTTTTGCTGTGGGTAAAGGCAGTCCCTCAAACTCAAGTCATTAATAAATAAATAACGAATGTCATATAGGATAAAATCTTAGTTCAATATGAGGATCATATTCCCTCAAAACTGGAAATCCACATTCCTCATAGTAATAAACAAATTTCTGGTTTAAATTCAATGCATATTCTTTTTTACACACTAATATTAATGCAGGCAGTAATATCGAGAATTTAATTTTCTCACAATAACTGCCTTTTTTGACCTAGCTGTTTGGCAGATTGTAAAATAAAGCATAAGGTTCTCTTTCACTAAATATAAAATAAATTTTGAATGAAAATTTTTAATGGTTTGTGATTGGTCGATTATCGAGTATTGCACTTGAGAAATTATCAGGGTTTGTGCCAGGATGAAAAAAATAAAATACTCCAAAATTATTAAGAATTTATTTATTTTATTGATACCTATGTTTAGACTCGCATATTTTATAGTGAGATGTGGCCGTAAACCTCTCTCAGAAATCTCCCAATACATCATTTTTGCCTTGATGATGACTGACAAGTTAAGTTTAAATGTTGGCAATAATAAAATAATATAACTACCTAATAATTATAGAGTATTTTATTTTTCTCATCCTTGCCGAAACCCTGATTATTTCTCATGCTCAATAATTTTTAAAGGTTAAAGAATGATGTAATAATGCAGAAATTTTTCAAATATTTTTCTCAAAAGGTGAAATGACTTCCCATGAATTAGAGCAAATAAGAACTTTGATCTTAAACAATTATGGGAGGGGGAAGACAAATGTACAAGTTGGAAAGAAAAAAAAAAACTTGAATGGAAAAACAATTATCAAAATTACATAAAAGCAGAATTTAAAAGAAGACGACACATAGCTATTAAAGCCTGTAGAGATGCATTTAGAAACCAGAATTCAGGCACTTATTTAATAATTTATGGTCATAACTTTTGTATTTTATTATTCTAACTATGGAAATACTCTCTGAAAGGAATAAGTTAAATACAGCAGAAATCTGATAATTTGCTAATTTTTAATAGCTCATACATAATTTTACATTTATATCTATAAAAATGCACAAAAAAATACATTGTTTTTCTAAACTATCTTAAATAAATCAAGCTATACAAAATCACTCAAATCAGATAAATATCTAATAAAACTAACCTTGTTGTGTCTTCATACAGTGAACACCAACTTTTCCGAGCTTTGCTCTGATGACTTTGTCAGTTCCCGAGAGGTAAATATAACGGTTACCAGCCAGTGTCACACCAGCAGATGTAAGGATATCTTGTTTTTCAAATCCTTGAACCAATCTTAATAGTTCATCTTTAGAAACCTAAACACAGAAAAAAAAGAAATAATATTAGCAAGTTATTTATTGATTACCATATTTCACCCACAGATGCTAAGCAAAATATTGCCATATATACTCCATACTTAGTTTAAAGAGGTAAAATACAAAAGTTAATGTGGTACTAAATCAGCTAATCAAATAACTAGTCTACTATAGGAAAACCAAAAAGGCATAAGATATAATTTTTTTTTTTTAAGTAAGGAGAACAACATCCTTAAACAGCAAAATTAAAGCTTTGTAATTAATTTTGATTTAAAAAGATAAATAAAATCAATAAAAACGCAACAGACGATTTAATACTACAGGATAACATGATGAACGCCATTTTGCAATTCTATAACCAAGAGCAAGAAGATAAATAGTACAATGGAATCTCTAAACTATGGGAAAATGCGATCAAATTGCCATAGACAATCAAAAACCTAATGAAACACACCAAAAGACCGGCATGTTAGGTGAATATGAATGAGGCAAGAATGGAGAAGTAACTCACCTCAAATCCCTCAGATTTGGCCCATATATTTCCATCGTGGCCGACAATTGCAGCTTTAGTAACGCACCTAGAAGCGAGCAACTGCTTATCCACGTAATCCTGCCAGCTCATTGTGCACTTACACTAAAATAAAAAGGCCGACACACTAAGAAACTAACGACGACTGAGCCCGTACACTACTGCACCCTGAAGTCTGCCGATCCCAGCCCTACTCCAACATCCACATACCGGTTAAACACGTCGATAATCAGAAGAAAATTACTAAAGATTTATAGGCATATATCTAGTCTCTGAAGTTTAAAAGAAATTTTTATATTAGGAACATCTGTTTTGTTATTTTTTTATGCACTAAATAAAAAGAAATCTAATTGTATTCGAGAACTACTTTTTGTCGCCTTGTGGCGGTATTATTTAGATAGCAGCGCAAACGTATTTCAAATTCAAAAAATGATGTCTAATTAATTCTGATCTACTATATATTTAAATTAACTCTCCTTTTAGATTATTATCTGTATTTACCTAGATTATTTTACAACCAGTTTAAAAATAGTTCCTTAGTAGCTTATAAGAATTAAGATTATCAGATTTATTTCGGAGAAGAAAAATCATCGATATTAGCATTAATTTTATTTCAAATGAATGTTTAATATTCGGAATCGCAAATGGATAGGAAAGTTATAATTATATTAGGAAAAAGACTCAAATTAAAAGAATAAAACAAACCAATCTATTAAGAAACAGAAAAATGCGAATAAAAAGGATATGTAACAGACTTTATTATGAAAATTCAGTTAGAAACCAATTACAGAAAAGAAAAAGACTTTCTCTGTCAAGGTAAACAAATCTTGAACTTGAAATAAATTAGAGGGTATTACTAAAATAATCCTCAATTTAGAAAAATAAATACAGAGGAGGAGAGGGTGGGCTCTGTAGGCATAAAAAGATTATTACTGGCGGATAACTTCACGGTGCTGCTCCAAATGCTGCCTATTCCTCTGATAAGTCTGAAGGTTCAAGTTTTGTCCTTCAGTTAGGTTAGGTTATGCAGGAGTCCGTCGTGTATTCTCTCAGACAGATTCTTCAACCTTTCCTAATGCATGGCGGAAATTCATATTGCGACGTTCCTCAATCAGAAGTCCATCGGTATATATTGCTCAGCACTAGATTGCTCTGCCCTTTTTTACCCGAAAATTTGGAAAAAAAAAACCCTTCAAAAATCTGGCCGGCTCCGAAGTGCAGTGTATAAAGTGTATCCTCATTGAGTTGTATTCCCATTCCGCTTTATCGGTTTTCCAGGACTTCGTAAAGATGCATTTTGAACAGAGATAGGGAGAGGCAACTTCACTTTCTAAGGGCTTTGAAGTAATTTTGAAGCTCACTGATACTTAGTTTATTTGACTCGAACGTATTATGACCCCGTAGTTGTTTGTCCGTATTAATTACGGTCTGATCTGTACAAAACTGTCCCAATACTCAGAGCTTTCATGTCAGAGGCTTAGGACAGATCCACAAAAGATAGATAGTATTAAGTTGCATAGATATTAATTTATTTTAACTCTAATTTATAGAGATTATTTCTCATGCTCAATAATTGTTAATGGTTAAAGAATGATGTAATAATGCAGAAATTTTTCAAATATTTTTCTCAAAAGGTGAAATGACTTCCCATGAATTAGAGCAAATAAGAACTTTGATCTTAAACAATTATGNTAAATAACTACTATAAATTTATGTCCCTCTTCTCTAAATTCATGAATTCCTTCTATTTTTATTTTTTATTTATTTATTATTTATTATTATTTTTTATTTTTTTGGTCTCCCTGTCCTCCTCCACACTGTCTCTCACACGCATCCCTAAACAATTGCCACCAGCCCTCATAAATGGTTTTTTATACTATTCATTGTTTAGAACCCTGCTATAAAAGTGCTTTGACATCAGAATCTCCTTGAAGACCTCTGAAGAGCTGGATGATAGTGTCCAGTTCTTTACTGTTCAGATTCAGCAATGTCTTTGGAAAGAAAACTTAAAACCTACTTTTACTCGCTTCATTGCAAATGCATATAAGCCCCTTCCTAATTCAAGTAAAATTCTCATTAAAAACCTGTTACTAATTAAGAGCCAACTTCCAGAAGCAAATGCATCTCTCAAATTGTAAGAAGTTTAACCAACTTTCCGCTCGCAAAACAAATACTAGGTGTTTCAAAAAATAAGGCTTTTAATGCCTACCCGCTACATTGTAAATTCAGCTGAACCCCTCCGTGATTACATTAAAAACCTCATACAAGCTAAGCGTCAAGCTCGAGCTCTGCTCCAGAAGTACAGACATCCCTCAGACCGTAGGAAGTTTAACCAGCTATCTCGTCTCGTATAATTAAAACTAGGTGTAATACGAAATAAGACATTTAATGCCTACCTCTCTAGCCTCTCAGCAGCGGACAAATCCCCTTGTACTAGAAGCAGAATTTTGAAACATCATGTGCCTTCTGCCCCCTTGGGTAGGGGAGAAGGTTCCTGGTCCTCTTCCGACAAAGACAAGGCCCAAATGTTTGCTCAGCACCTCAAGCAAACATTCACTCCTCATCCTGATCCTGATAATTTGTACAATAGCACAGAGTTTGAGTAGTCACTAGACACACCATTGCCAATATCCTTGCCGATTAAGGCAAATAACCCCTTCTGAAGTCAAGCATTGAATCATTAATACCTCCTGTCTAAGCGCAAATATTTTAGAGGCATTTTAAATCTTTAAAAATATTAATTTAGTTGTGGTTTATTATCCCACGTAAATTTTAAACAATTATTGAGAGGGAATAGAATTTAAAAAAATCTATCTGTCTCAGCCAGGACTCGAACCTGGATCTCCTGCTTTCCGGGCCGGTATGCTAATACCGGGACGAGCTAGATAACTTACTAAATTCCCAACACACTAGCGAGAGCCTAATCCATGAGAAAGAAGAATACATAGTCTTATGCACGAAGGAGCTGACATTGTCTAGCTATTTATCGACTCTCGTTATTTACTTTTTTAATTTTCATTTATAAATATTAATTTAGTTGTTTGTTATCCCACGTAAATTTTTAACAATTAATGAGAGGGAATAGAATAAAAAAATCTATCTGTCCCAGCCAGGACTCGAACCCGGTGTGTTGGGAATTTAATAAGTTATCTAGCTTGTTCCGGAGGTGTAATGGAATCATACCGGCCCGGAAAGCAGGAGATCCGGGTTCGAGCCCTGGCTGGGACAGATAGATTTTTTATTCTATTCCCTCTCATTAATTGTTTAGATCTTTAAGTTTCTTACTTAGGACACACATTAAGCTCAAAAGAATGAATCTGTATTCTGAAAAGTCCCTGGACAATTACCAGGCTGAGCTTCCTTCGGAACACATATTGAAGAGTCGAATACTCCACAAAAGGCGAGTTAGGGATTCACCTGTTCGTAGAACTCATAGGAGACTATGCCTCCATATGTTTTATATATCATACAGACAAAAGCTTTTCATAGACGTTGGAGTCCATCGCGAATAATATCTGAATTTGAACAACTTCCGATGTTTTGACTCTATAGACATTGGATAAGTTTATTTATTACTTAAATGGGTGAAAAGGGACTGGAGGTTAAGAAGAAGACTAGAGTTAATAAATATCACTATCTTCTTTGTTGTTTGATTTTAGACGAAATGCCTGGATTTAGTAAAATAAAAAATCATATAAAAGGTCGAACTTTAATTATTACATGTGAATAGTATTAAGGTACAAAATAAAATAATGTTGCGTATCTTTCGACATACCACACTCATTGACACGCCGCGAGTTCTTGTGGACGGATTTGACTCAACAGCTTCCTGCAGAACCTCATTAATATCCATTAATTGTCGCCCGGAGCCCTTCTTCCTTTCCAACGTCGTATCTCCACAGCTAAATTTTTCAAACCAATACCGCCGAGTGCGCTGGACATCTTCCCGTACAAATTCAATAACTCCACGAGTTGCTCCAGCTGCCGTGAAATTTTTTTCTAGTAATGGCTTAAAATTACGAGAATTTCGTAGGATACAGTCATGTTTCTTCTATGAAACAAATAACTGAGGCTTTTTAAAATTAAAACTAATGGGATTTAACCAGCTTAGAGAATGCTCCTAAGGGATTAAGTATTGGTAAGTATTAAATATGATTAAAACATTAAGTCTTAATGTCAAATTATTATTATTTAATTAAATCATGAATTTGACAAAAGGACCAATATTTTTTTTTTTATACTCCCCTTAATAAGCAAAAACATTTTTTTTTGAAATCATAAGAGTAGATATAGACTTGTGACGGACCAACTACGTCGTAATAGCATCTCATACTTATAAATTTATGTGCAAGGCAGTTTCAAGTATTGAATTTTTATCAAATTATAGTAGCCTCCCTGGTCATTAGAACATTTTTTTTTTAATGGCATCCCAACCACTAGGGTCATTGATGCCTTTTACGTCAAGTAACAGATGATTCTTCATAACGTTCGCCGCGAAATATGGAGGTGGGCAGTCGAAAGCCGCCCGCGACGAGGGAGCACGAACAGGAGGCCCATGTAGGCACCACAGCACCGAGCCGAACCCATACAATTGGCTCCTTGTTTAGTCCTGCCTGAGGAGTCCTTAGTGAAGTGTCCGACCTGTGAGCGAGGGTGTGCTTGGTGGGACTAGGCCATTCAAACCCTCCATTAGTACATTTAAATCGATATAATTTTCTTCGGTCCTTATAATATTTGATTTAATTAATCGATGGCGTGTCTAGGCCCATCTTTCAATTCACTCACATCTAGTAGTCTCAATGCAGCCTTGAACAACATGCTATAAGGTAGCATTACCTTAATTCGTCATTAAATACTTCTTTCGCAAGTTCTGCGTCCTCGCCTTCGATCCCTGTATGGCCTTATTCTACTAAATGTTTTCGGTTTGTTCTGTTGATCATATTTTTTTTTTTTACTTTATGTACTGCCTATAATTATTATTCAGTTCGTTTAATACGTAGATGTTGCACTGCTCTAATAATTGCAACATATCTGCTTAATTATTTAAAAAGCAAGAATCTAACCTGAATTGAGCTGAGACTACACATTAAATATACAACCCAGTTCGTTTTTACTTCCGTCTGTGAAGATTTTTTAATGTTTGAGTTTCCATGGAAATATTCAGCAGGCTCTTTTGATATTTATACAAAAGAAGAAGTCTTGAGTGATGCCTTATTTAACATTTGCATTCCAAGTTTGGTGTGTCATTTCGTTTTAAGGTTTTGCTTCTTCATGTAATTTCGTAATTAGTTCGGAAGTATTTACAAATTCGTAGTTAAATTCTACATATCCTCCTTAAAGCGTTTTTCATAAAAAAATTTATATTAAAGAACAAACACTAAAAAAAAAAAAAAAAAATCTATTGTGTTCCATATGTTTTTTTACATAACAGTAATTGACATCACTATATAATGCTGGCTGGTGGAGGTTCTCAATCTAAGGTGGCTGGCTATAAAGCCAGAGGTCTGAGAGAGTTCACCTCAATCAACTAAGAGCACTGAGGATGAGGCAATAGCCTCCTAAGTACTCTGGATGGAAAAAATATATGTATGAACTGTAGAGGTTCTGAAAACTATTTCAATCATAAGAAATAGAATTTTACCAAATTTTGCAGATGGATTACAATGAAAATAAAAAATCTGGGAGAATATTAAAACCCTGATTAAATAAATGTTTAGGAATGGGGGAATGCATTGATTCCCCCGAGAAATAGGAAAAGTGAAAATCAATAAAAATAATAATTTTTTAAAAAACAATTTCTAGAACTCTTGTCCTTTCTATTCTAAATAAAGTTGAAAAGGAAAGGCATCACCTTTACACACCCCCACAAAAAATTCCTATATAGGAAGGTAACAATATAATTACAAATAAAAACTGACAATTATTCCTCGAAAAGTTCATTTCTTTATATATTTATAAATCTTATATCATATTCATTTATTATATTACTCATCATCATAAAAATAACTTAATATTGGAACTAACCTTGTGTTATATGGTTACCAACTACAATACATTAACAATCTCTCCATACAAACATACATTTTGAAAAAATATTAAGTCCAGAACAATTTCTTAATGAAAATCCAAAAAATTTGCTTTTCACAACCTTGAATCATAATGGACCACCAATGGAATTTGTCTTGCAAACACCATATGAAATTTCATATTTTTTCTACATTGAGAGTGGTGTCATTGGTCACCTTCTCTCCACATGTGATTGATATTGAATGTCATTTTTTTTTCTAATTCATTGTGGTGATCAAATTACAAAATGTTTTAATTTAACAGAATGTAATAAATGGATAAAAGTTATAAAAAAAATTTTTCTACAAAAACAATATTAAATCACATGGTAAAAACACTTCCTTAGAAACTATCTCTCTGCGGGAAAACCTATAGATACAAAATGTGATTACATTAACTCCAGGACTGTTACAGTAACAGTTTGATTGTTAGGCCAATTTTAACAATAAATTCAACTCCAAATGGGTTGATGAATTATGTTAATATAATTAATATGTTATATATAGAACTAGGTGAATTGTCATAACAGAGACAACCTAAAAACCTCATGTCAACAAAAAGAGTTGCCTTTTAAAAAATTATGTGCACAACTTAGGCTTCTGGTATTTTATTTTAGAATTCTACGTGTCCTGAAACCTAAAATTATTTTTCTTGAGGGAAGGTTGTTATTTAAAAATAATCATTAAAATTGTAAGTACTGGGGTATAAAATAGCCAGCAATTAAAGATACAGGATATAGAAGATTGCACCTTTGGTGCCTATTCCCTTCTGGGACTTCAAATTATGGGGGGAGGTTGTGTGAGGTAGAATTTTCAGGACATTATATTTTATTTTTGAAGAAATAGACTAAAATCCAGAACAAACTCAATTATTTATCTTTTAACCAATAAATTCTATAATATATTTAATTTAAATCTCATTTACTTGAAACTCTAAAATACACTTGATTGTATGATATTATAATGATTAGTGAAATTATTTTCACTATTTAAACAATTAATGAGACGGAATAAATAAAAAATCTACCTGTCCCAGCCAGGAATCAAACCTGGATCTCCTGCTATCCGGGCCGGCATGCTTACCATTACACCACCAGGATGAGCTAGATATCTCATTAAATTCCCTCTACACTAGCGAGAGCCTAACCCACGAGAACTTAGTCTTAGACTCGAAGGAGCTGACATTGTCAAGCTATTTGTCGACTCTCGTAATTTACTTTATTTAATTTTTCTTTATAAATATTTTATTTGGTTGTGGTTTCTTATCCCACGTAAATTTTAAACAATTAATGAGAGGGAATAAATAAAAAAAATGTATCTGTCCCAGCCAGGAATAGAACCTGGATCTCCTGCTATCCGGGTCGGCGTGCTTAACAATATTAAGTAGACAATAAGTACGCCGGCCCGGATAGATTTTTTTATTTATTCCCTCTCACTAATTGTTTAAAATTTATGTGGGATAATAAACCACAACCAAACAAAATATTTATTTTCACTATTTCTTTTTTTCAAAACCATAATTAATGCAGAGCACATACACATGTAACATTCATTGAAATAGATTTCATGAAAACAATATTTTTAAAAATGCTACAGATCATTTCAGAGTTGTTTTCTAACATACATATATCTATTTCAATATTAATCATTAACAAATTGAAGAAAATTAATTTAGTAATATGAATTTATCAACAAAATTCACTCACTAGCCTGTCCATAGCATCATAATGGATTGACCAATTAAAATCCATAGACATAAAAAAAAACAACTGAGATCATGTAATAGTACCACTACCTAATTCCATACAGGAATTTATCAATTAGAATAAATCTAACAATAATAAGTAGACAATAAAATTTGAAATAACAGAAAAAAAGTTAAGAGTTTGGTATTTTCCTTTAAACTTCATGACTAATAAAAAGAAAGTCGAAGTCTGTTTGTAATATTAAATAGTAGAACAAAAATTGATGAAGAATAAACATTAAGTTTGGAAGCTAAGTTAATATAATAAGCAGCAGAGCCTAATTTTCAGACCATCACATTATCTAAACGGAGGAAACAATGTTGTTGGGAGCAGAATTATTTGAAAATTAGTAACCATTGTCAAAAGAGAGAGACTCAGCATTTCACTAAAATCGGTTTTTCTGTGAAACTAACATAATGTACATTTTTGGACAGGCAAAGGGTAAAATATATAAAAACACTTATTTTATTTAAAACTTCATTTGGCTCTACTAGTTTTAATTCTGGAAAGGCATAAGTATTAGACTCAAAACAAGTAGAACAAAATAAAATAAAATAATAGTGCTTTTAAATATTTAAACAGCAGCAAAGAAAAATAATACACGAACAGAGCCAGCAAAAGTAAAATTAGGTGTAACGTAAATCTGACTTTCGATCAATTAAAATTCTTTCTCTACAACAATTAGCAAAATTAACAATAGTAGCTATGTAAAAATAAAATGTTTATAACCAAAATTAAAATATTAAGCTATGAATTATACAAGGTGAACTATCTTATAGAAAATTCACTAACTATATCGAAATAATTTAAAGATTTAATTATCATATCAACATCAGTCTTTCTTTTCCCTGAGAATAAGAGCTTAACTAATAACCAACCATAGATGTAAAGAGAACTCATTGACTATATATACTTAAAGTAATAGTAATAAAAACTATTAGTTTAAGTGACTTTTCTTAAGACAATTTTCATTTTTGAGTAAGGTCAGATTTAAATTTAACTCTTAAGAGATGTGTGCCTAGATAACAGAATTATGGTTCAGGAGAGCATAGGAAGAAATTTACTGGTATATGCACTGCTAATTTTTTTTTTTCTATTTCATTTAAATGCTCAAGGGTGCCTTTAAAAAAAAATTACTTGGATAATGCAATATATATGACAACAATAAAATTCCTTTGACTTAACATTTTAAACACTTTAAAATTTAACACTTTTTTACATATTGAACAGAATAAAATTTTTCAATTTTTTGAAATAATGAAATAGTAAATAAATTATAAAATATGATAAGAACTTCAGAATATTTTTAAGTAAACAACAGGACACAGGAAACATTAATTCATCAATGTTTACTGTACTGATGAATGAATATTTTTAATATATATATAAAATCAATATTTGAACAATATGTTGTTTTACTAAGAAACTGTAATTATCAGTTTCTAAATATACAACTGTGATTTATAATTAGTTTAATCTGACATGCTTTGTCTCAAATGTATGGGATTGAGGAAAGCTTGCTACAATTAGCTCAAAATCTCTAGAGGATGGGAAAGGACAATAAAACCAGGGTGGAACTAAGAAGTATTTTTATTTTTAGTAAATAAATAGTAGAGTAAGTTTAAAAATTTATTTATAAATAAAAATGTCTGTACACGGAATTCGCTCCTTATAATGAAGTAGAAAATTATAATTTAACTGAATGTCTATAAAATAAAAAATCCACTTTGAATAAGATAATTGGAGGGGAGGGGCGAAAGGTTTATTATAAGTAAAACCACTGTTTGTTGTTGAGCTTGAATGTTATTAGAGGCTCCACTCATTTTCCTGTAAATATAAAAGATAAAATTATTTCCTTGAATTTCTAGTGAAGAATAAAAAGGCATTTCTTTATGAAAATAATAATAGTAATAAAAATAAAACAGAATAAAAAATTACAAACAGAGGTTTTAATAATAAAGCAATAATTACAAAATTCATTTAAGACTTTATTTAAACTAACATACAAAATCTTAATATGAACAAGCAAAATTTACATTATTAAGTTTTCGTCTAGATCTCTTTTGATTGAAATAACCCTTCCACAACCCAATAACACATTTTCCTAAGCAATGAAAAACAAGAAATGAAATCTTTAATAGTAATATTATGAGAACCTTAATATGGTTTAATTTACTAATTCTATTTAGCTTGGAGGTTATTATGTTATCTAACATAATGAGATATAATACAACACATAGGGAATTATTAAAAATAAGTAAGAAAATTAATTTCTTTAGTTGTACTATAAAATGCACAATTTTACATGAAAATAATAGATGCATTTATAAAAATTCTAACCGAGATAAATAATAATGATAACTAGACGATACCCTAGCTTAGGTACTATATAAATTACAACAAAGGAAAGTTAAAAAACAAAGAAAAACAAATGAAACTCAAATAATTATACACTTATATAGTATGCAGGACACAGACTCAACTGGTCCTCAGTTTACAGGTATCTACACTAATAAGTCAGATGTAGATCCTTAAACCAAAGGGAAAAGTCACTTCATATAAATTCATTTAAAGAGCAGCCACTGATTAGAGCAGACCAGAAAGGTCAATCACACATCATAAGCAGACTGATAATACTAATATTGGATCGGAGCTTCACGCACAATTTGGTTAGAAGAGTATGCACGTCCCGATACTCACACTGTTTGAAATCTTTACAATTTAAATCAAATCTGCAACATTCATTGGCATCTCCTCAATACGAGTATTGTAGAACTGTTCTATATCTGCAAGAGAGCGCTTATCTTCTTCAGTAACAAAATTAATAGCAACACCTTTACGTCCAAATCGACCTCCTCTTCCAATTCTAAAAAAGAAAACAAACATATATTTATGTAATAAATAAAAAAATCATATTATTTTTCATTTATTTATTATTAGTGAAAAATTTAAAAGCTTATAACAAATTATACTTTTAAAAAAAAGGAGTCCCGCTTTTTTAGATCAAGTATATTATGTCTCATCTGCCTTAGCACGGACCTGGAATTTAACCACTGCTCAAATACTCTGCAATCTCCCCAAGAAGGCAATTGTATTACTGAATTTGTATAGATAAATAATTTCCTACTCTGAACAACCCTCTTCCTACTCCTCAGGAAATTCAGATAAATATTTCCCGAACCTGGAAAACCACCACACAATCTGAGATTATGGGTCCAAAGTTTAAAATCAGTGAGGTAGGAGTTAGTTAATGGAATAAATTACTTCCAGGAGTATCTCATTACACTTTTAGGAAGTTTGAAGGTATGAACATATTGAGGTAGAAGACAGATTTTCTGAAAATATTTTCAAATCATCTTCTAATCCTACCTAAAAGACACCAATCCTACACAAAATTATATTATTATTTATATAATAATATAATTA
>KZ807936.1:103260-123427 GCA_000696205.2 Oncopeltus fasciatus
TACTATCGACGGACCATCAGAGAAGCCATCGAAATAGCGAAAAATCCTAGGAATATCAACAGGGAGGATGGATACAGGCTCAGCAAGAATTGGAAACCAGCGCTAATCGATAAGAGTGTCCAACCAATCGATAAGAGGGTTCAACCAATCGATAAAATGGTCAAACCAATCGATAAGAGGATCCAGCCAATCAGCGAGCAGGAAAACAGGATCAACCAATGGGAAGACAGGCTTCGCCCAAGGACCGGACAGCGCCGGGTATAAATACCACTGGATTTGAAGACAGCTCTCATTCTCTATTCAGCCCTGAAGAAGCCATCACAAGATGTGCGAAAGCTCGGGGCAACCATCAAAAACTTTACACAGTCCAACCCGGAAAAAACTTTACATACATCTGATGACTGTGGAAGCCTACGTGAACATAAGGGATATTTGCTAAAACATTCTGATAGCTATCAGAATTGCAGTATTAGGAGTAGGAGAGTTAACTGGAAACAAAATCCTTTTTAGAAATTGTTATACTAGGCAAATCACTTTTAAATCCAAAGCGAAAGACTAAGTTCATTATTAAGCAAAATTGGATCATTAGGAGCGGGGATTGCTGGAAATATAAAGTGCAAGCTTTTTTTTTTTTTTTTTTGTAAACTTAATTTAGAGCAATAAAACAGAAGAATTAGAGTGAGGGTTTATGAACCATAAGTTTTTATTTAATGGATTAGAGGCCTCGATTAGTTCTTCTTCATAGTAAAACTCAGCAAACTGCCTTTAAAACATAAGGCTCAGTTCATGTTAAGCAAACAGACATTTCAGATAATACTCATTTAGGAGTAGACATGACCTAAAAAGTCAGGAAAAAAATATTTTCTCAGCAGTGTATATACAAAAAATAATCTTAAGTTAATTGTTCCAATTTGTGTGATCATCATTTACATGTATTATTAAATGAGGACTACCTCGAAAACTGCTGCTCCTATGATTTTGATGAAATAATTTAATTAATTTAATAATTTAGGTGTTTCTTGGTATGATAAATTCATTTATGAACTTCCCTCTCATTTTATAATTTTTTTTTTTTTTTTAAATATGACTGCTTAGATCATGAAGTATTCTCTTTCACAATAAAATACATAATATGTTTATGTTTTCTTACACAATAAGTTTTTAGAGATCAACAGTGGATTGCACAATGTTCAGTAAAAAGGCTTCTCTCACCATTTTTCTACCTGATGTCAAAATCTTTATAAAAAAGTTTATTTTCTAAGTATTTCTAGGTTCCAATTTATAGATTAGAAAATAATTTAATTTCTGACAATTGTTTAGTGTGAAGTATCATTACAGTAAAATTTTAATTTATTCATACACTGAGCTGAACTGCCATTGTCATTTTTTTTTCTAGGTAATTGTTTTGTGGTTTTTTAACTTAAAAACTAAAATTTAAGTTTTTCTCAAAATGAGGTTTACTAATTTCCTTACACTTTAGAAGAAAATTTGTGAATATGTATTTTAATACATGAAAGATAATTTTAGTAAGACGAGAAATAAAACCATTTAAAGGGGATAGGGATAGCCTTGCTTCATCTTTCAGCAAATACTTCTAGCATAGAGGTTTATACATAGGGCTAAGGAATCACATTGAATGGGAGACCACATTACAACAATGGCCTTGACTGGCACATAACCTGGCCAGCCAGAATGAATAATGGCCTACTTTGAGGAATCTTTCATTCCAAACCCAATGCACAAGACTATATCAGTTGATTCAAAATGGATTCATCAACATATAAGTATGAATGAATGCTAAAAGAACCAGGGAGTGATTAGAAAACTCATAAGAGAATAAGCTTTTGTAAAAAAACAAAAATAAATTAAGAGTTCAAATGGAGAGTTTTTTGATCATAGATATTATTATTAGATGATTTTAGCTGGGGTTCGGTTAAAGTAGATAAACAAAAAAAATACAAATTTAAAAAAAATACTTTTTTTTTTTTAATTTGTAATTTTTTAGATCTGCCTTGACCGAACCCCAACTAAAATCATCAAATATCAAATTAAGAGTGTGTCAAGACCACTCAAACAAATGCACAAGCACCCATCATTTTGTTAACAGGATCAGATGGACCAAGCCAGTGTAGTCTTCATTTCTTGAGATGACTGGAGGGATGGAAAAGAGGTGGATGTTGGAACTGTTCTGCCAAAGATGTGGCAGATAGACTAAAACCCAGACATATGTTATCACATTTGTCTGAATGATAAGGCATATGATATGCTTCAGCCATTACATGTGCCTTATCATTCACAAGAACCAAAATGTTAAACTAAGGCTCACTGAATTTTGAGAGACAAGGGCTTAGCCAGCTATGATACTAGATAATAATGTGAATTCTGACAGGACTCAGGGATAATGCTGATTAGAGTTCCTCTTCTGGAAGAATCAGGAAAAGCAATAACACTTGACACGAAAAAGCAATACGAATTAAACAGCACAACCCAGACCAAAAATGTTCAGGAAAGAAGGCCAACTACAGATATATGCAAAGCTTATATGAAGGTAAATGTTTTAAATCAGTCATTTATGAGGTAGGTGAATTATATTTTTTAATAATATCTAGTCTGAAAGACCTTTATAATTAATAAGTTCTGTGATGTGGTTATTAGTCAAAAGATTAATAAAATAACAGATTTTTGCCGACATTTGAAATTATATTTAATTCATTCTCAAGGCAGCAAAATGATGATCACTTTGTTACTAATAAAAAACCATCAATTCAATATAAATGCTTAAAAAGTAAATATAAAATCTCAAAAATCAAACACAGATAATTTAACTATTCAAAAGAAATCTTCAGAAGATCTGAAATTAATACAAGATAAATTTACCTGTGAATATAATTTTCACGGTTTGATGGAAGATCATAGTTTATAACAAGAGAAACCTGCTGCACATCAATACCTCGTGCAAGTAAATCTGTAGTTATAAGAACTCTACTTGAACCAGAACGGAACTGGCGCATAATGATATCTCTTTCCTTTTGGTCCATATCTCCATGCTAAAAATCAAATAATATATTAAGGATTGCAGTTAAAATAAATAAATAATTGAATAAAATAAAAAAAATTTTATATTCAAATTTCAAAGAAACACAAACTTCAACATCAGCAGCACTAAAAGGCTTTACCTATCAAAACTCACTTACATCACGTCTTCAGCTTGTTTATAAATAAAATTTCATGTAGGCTTTTGCAAACCCTTGGGGACATTAGAAATTCTTCAGAATTAATTTTAATAATAATTTTAAAATTAAATTCCAGAGCCCTTGACTTATATTACATCTCAGTCTAGTCATGATTAATCTTTTTTCCTATCAAAAAATTATATTAAAAAAAATTCAATCTGAAGTACTCCTTTGATTTTAATGTTACTGAAATTTATATAACCACACTTCCCTCTTAATAATCTAGAAAAAGAAGCTAAGACTTAAATGAGTAAAACTGAGGATAGATTTAATTTTACTTAATTATCTTTATACAAAGGAATAATTATTTAAATTTCATTGTGAGCTGTCAAACAGCTCTGCCTGTACAGAATGATAAAGGGTAAAACTATTACATTTGCACAAATCATGTTATATGATTTTTCTCTTAACTATATTAATAAACAAAGGCTAAGATGATTTTTCAGTTTCGACTCATCATAAACCTCTTACCTTTAACACTTTCCATCCATGGTAGGCAAAATACAGAATTAGGGTTCCCTCCATTTTAAAAATTACACATGCTAGAGTAAGTGCAGAAAGATTTACAAGTTGCATCTAGGGATTACCCTAAGCAGCTTGATTTTTTTTTATGGATAATACGCAGGTCATAGTACCATAAGTGTCTCAATAGGACATACATTCCGGAGTCACTTTATTCACATACCATTTTACTTTTTATTTACATCCCTTATCCAAAGAGGTTGATTTTTTTATACTATATTTATAAAGGTAACAGCTTGCAACTATACTTTAGTAGAACTTAATGGGACAAAACTTAAAAAAGTAATTATCTATCCTTGAAGTGCTTAAGATTATTTAACAATAATAACAACAAAAATAATTTAACTTAATTAGTTTATTTGCACTGGTAGCGAACTTGAGTACAATAAGGGTTATCAAACAATATTCAATACTTCTGACTAAATATATATTTTTTTCTATAATTGCTTAAAGCTTTCAGAATCAATGATTCTATCTTCGGAGCTCAGTCATCTTATAATGAGTGCTCCTACCTCATAGCTCTAGGTGCACTCTAGTGTTTACTATTGTTAGATAACCGTAATGTAATTTAACTTAAATTTATTGAAAAAAAATTTGCATAGGAGTTGAATAATCTAAACAATGTCTCATGCTTCGTTACAGACTATAATCTAAAGTAAATAACTGAATAAAGAAAATTAATTTACTAGCTGAAAAGATCAATGAATGTATGCTTGATTACTCAGGGTAGTAAAAGTGGGCAAAGTGCTCTGCCATCATAGTTATATTCACTACTTTTTTCTTTAATAAGCTTCTTCTTTTTTTTTTTTTTTTTTTTTTTTTTTTTTTTTTTTTTTTTTTTTTTTTTTTTNTTTTTTTTTTTTTTTTTTTCCTAAAAATATTATAGAACACTATCTTTATAAAATTACATTTAACACCTATTCTTTTCTTTAAACTTTTATAACTAAAATGAAAATCTATAAAATTTTGGTCTTCCCTTAACTGATTTCAAATGAATAAGATATATTTCATCAGCAAACAAATGTGTTGAGTATTAATGCACTGAACTAAATATTAAGCATTCAGCAATGAATGAAAAGAAAGACTTTTTGTCTTTTTTTTTACTGAACATATTAGATAGCCCCCAACTTCTTGTCATTATTTTTTTTTTTTAAATAATGAACACAGACCTTTATTTTATATTTAAAACGGATATGGAAAATCAAATTTAAAAAAAAAAATTAGCTAATTTAAATTTCTAGGCCATAAAATTAATATTTGTAGCACAGGTAAAGTAACCCTCCCCCTAACTTATTCTTAAATGCAGTGTAACTCACAAAATATTTCTTTTATCAATAAAAATATTTGCAATTTTATATTTCAGATACTCCCCCACTACTACAGGTCCATAATTTGGATGTAATATACATTTAATAAGCAATAAAATTATAAAAGAAATGAACAATACCATGGCTGATACAGTGAAGTCCCTATTATGCATATTATCAGTCAGCCAGTCAACCTTGCGCCTAGTGTTACAGAAAATTACTGCTTGTGTGATACTTAAAGTTTCATACAAATCACAAAGAGTGTCCAACTTCCAGTCTTCTTTTTCAACATAAACAAAAAACTGTTTTATACCTGAAAAACAACAACACATTGGAGCACTTATTCCCACATAGCAAGTATTAAAAAATTGTCATTAAAAATATATATATAATATAAATACACATCAAGAACACTAACTATTGAATACCATAATAGACAGTATTCTATAATATAGAATTTTATTTAAAATTTATTACCTTCAAGGGTAAGTTCTTCTTTCTTTACAAGAATACGTATAGGAGTTCGCATAAAACAAGATGTAACTTCAAGCACATCTGCAGGCATAGTAGCAGAAAGTAAAATAACCTGCAAAAGGTATTTGTTTTAATAGGGTTGCAAAAGAAAAAAAAAAAAAAACCTACAAAACTAACTATATAGAACTATAAAAAATTAATGTAATTAAAAAAGCTAAATTTGGAAAATAGAACATGGAGCAAAAAATAATTTTTAAAATCAAAAAACCAGGATTTATTATTAAATTATGCTAATTTTAGCCACAAAATATCTACAAATTAATATTAATAACTATTTCCTGCAATTTTTATTGCCTAGTCAATTCAAATTCCTTAAGCTTAGATTAAACAGAAATTAATTTCAAATATAATACATAAATCTCATTTCAAATGAAGTACTTAAAATAATCTTTAGCAAGAAAATCTTTTGAAAAAGAATGAGCTTCTTAATTAATTCTCTGCTTTATTATTTATTGTGTTGCAAATTGGAACATCCCATCATTCAGACAATACTAAATATGAAATACAAACCATGATTAACCAATGTTTTATATCATCAAGATTAGGGGAAAAAACAAAAAACACTTGATGTTTTTTTTCTCAAAATGAGAAATTTAAAAATTTATAGTATTGGTTGGAAAGTTATTGATCATCAGATTGGCGCTAATAGGAAGCGCGTATAAAAATAATACATAAAAAGTTTAAGTAGATTCATAATTTCAAAGAATATATGAAAACATATGATAAATTCACCAAGAAAATTACAAGGCAATTAACTTTAATTCCACGGTATTCAAGTTTATTATGTAAGTTAAATAAATAATGATTTTCAAACAGATAATAACTAAAAAACAATGATTTGTGGAGTAACAAAAAGCAGTCTTTACTAATAAAAAATATTTTTTAGGATTATTTAAAATTACAAATTGAAGACAAAACCTATGGTTGCTATCATGCAATTTTATCGGTCAAGCTTTGAGATTTATAACTATTAATTAACCTGGTTTGCCAGGAACCACATTAGCTACCAGTTTTTAAGAATTAGATTTATATTTTTTTTTTCTTTGAGTATATTTTATATACAATTGAAACTCTACAAATCGACCTTCAAATTTTTTTCATATAAGTTTTATATGAAAAAAAATTGTGTGTGTGGGGGGTACATATATATAATATGTGTTATATGAATGTATTTTAAGAGGTAATGACAAACTTAATATGTAATTCAAGAAAAGAAAATACAAAAATACAACTCGTGAAGTAGGTAAGCCAAAAATTTTAATAAAAATATTATTATAAATGCCTTGACCCCCCTCCCCAAAATTATTCATAAAAATGGTAAAAATATTTTTAAAGTATGCATTTACAATGTATGTAAAATACGTTTCACATAAAGAGACTTTTTTATTTATGTGGAAGTTCGATACATTGAAGTACAACTGTACTACCTACTATCCACCCTGGGAAAATAGCTGGGAATCATATAATGGTCTGGAGAGCCAGGTAAAATTTTTTTTGTATAAATAGGATCTGACCTGCTGTTCACATCTTCAGCTAGTAACTCGGAACAGATTTTTGCAGACTAGCCCCTTCCATTTTCCAAAAGTAATACCAAGAAATATCACATTTCAGCATTATTATTAACTTTCCATCTATCTGCTGATAGATATTGCTATATCCAGCAGTTAGCAGTTCATGTTGAAGTATGCCCCCCCCCCCTCAAATACAAATTAATATTTAAAAACAAGCAAAATCATTAAAGAAATTTATGGAAAAGGTTATTTTTAGAAGTAAATCCTTGTATTTAGTGGACCAGAACAAGCAACTATTAAATTTATTTAAAGAAGGTAGATTTATTTTATTTTTTTTTTTTTTTTTACTGACATATCATCTAATAATTTATTAAACAAATTTATATTAGTTGACATTTCAGAAGAGAATGTGAAATGTATGAATATTAAACTAACAAGTAACATAATTTTTTTTTTTTTTCAATAATACAAGAAGCATTAATGATTTCAATTTGGAAAATCAAGGTAAGTACTTGATTCCTCATTCATTAATGAATTAGAAATAGCGGACTAACACAAGGAAGATGAATATTAATAATAAACAATTGTAATAAGAAATAATAATGTCCATTATTAAAAGCAGAAATTCTGAAAGGCACACACATACACTTGATGTGTACCATCATCAAGTGTATGTGTGTGCCTTGTACAGACTTAAAACATTATCACTGGCCTCTCAATTTTGAATTAGATCAATAAATCATTTTCAATATCAATTTTAGTTTTGAATCTAAGGTAATTAATCACTGTTTTTATCAATAAACCTATGAAAAAATTATGTTACAAAACATATTAGAAACAATTTTAAGATTAAGGAATAAAGAATATTTTATACAGTTAAAAAGTAAGAGGACAAAATAAACATTAGGGCCACTTAAAATATGTATGTATGGTTAAGTGGAAGTCACGTCTGGGATAGGAAGGAAGAAGAAAGATCAAAAATAAAAATATGAAATTCAGAAGATATGGACAATTTATTTTGTGAGGTAACCTACATGACGAAATTCTCCAGTTTGACCAGGAGTTCAGTTATTTGGGTACTGGGAGAAACAGGCAGCAAAAGAGGAGGTACTTGAGAAAAAGAGGAGGAAGCAGATCATTGGGAACCATGTTGCGTGTAAAAGGTTACTTGTAGAAGTAGTTACAAGACAAGGAGAGATGCAATGCAGAGTGGAGTTCAAAAACATTGGAACAGATGGGTCCCTAGAATTATATATGGAGTCCTGGGACTAAAAGTGGGGAGGGACAATGGAAATGGGATAATCATTGATTTAGTGTTAAATGTATAGACGATTCCTTTAAACCTAACATGTGAATATACAAGATTAAGTTCTCGAGCCTAGATAGAAATAGCATTACGAACTACTTCGTTTTTAGCAGGGGTGTCATGAACACCTTTATAGACATCAAAGTGATTAAAGGGGCTGAAATTGGCAGTGATTATCTAGTCCTAGATACCAACACCAAAATTCTCTCACAATAGCAAAATAAGTTGTTGACCATGGAAATATACAATTAAAAGTAGCTGGGGTTCTGCCGAAATGTTAATAAAGAAAAGGCTGTAAAGCAGGAACCGTATAAGAGTAAATGACAAAATTTCATTTACATGCCAAAAAAAATATGAGCATAAAAGGATAACCAATCATAGTTACATTTGTAAATTTGTATCTTAACAAACATTTTTGATTAAAGAAAAACTTATAGAACATAATTGTTAGGAAATTACAATTTACTCTTCTTAACTCAATTAACAAATCTAAAGGGTTATTGTAACTACCAATGAATATAGAACTACCATACCTTTAGTAATCAAGTAGCTTGATTTTCCAATTCAACTTGTGTTGAATACAGACAGTGACAGTGAACACATGTATTCGGCCACGAGCATGGACAATGTCCAAAAGCACTCGCCAACAGAATATGGTTTGCAGAAACCAATGAAGACGGATTACAAAAGGTATGTCAGTTCAAATAACAAAGATAATAAGAAAATAAATTTTGGTCTCCCACTAACCTTCTCCCGCCTTTCCCTTATCCTATTTGGACCAAAAATTATTTCTTTGGAGTTTAAATTGAAAGCTTAACTTAAATTTGATTTCTACATCTGAAAATCAAAGGAGCAATTATGGAGAATCTAGGTAAAATAATTATGGAAAAGAAGCCTCAGGGTACAGGAACAGAAAAAATTTATGGAAAGGTCTGGCAATTTTTAAAAATGTTGAAGATATAAGAATAAGTAAAAAAATTTGTTTCATTTTTGTTCTTTCAATAACTCAATTGAGTTTAAGTTAATAAGGTTTTGGATGATAGTAGGTGTAAGTTAAAATGGGTTGAAAGAATAGTCAAGTTATCACAGTTAAATGATATGTGTCCATTATGTACAGCGTGTTTTGTGAAGGAAGTCTAATTTGTTTTGAGTTAATGCCATTTTTTATATTGGTTCTATAGAAAATAAGGTTTTCGGTTTGATCAATATGTGACCTATAATGGCATTTGAGAGGTGAACAAAGGATTTTATAATTGGTAGTACTATTACAAAGGGGAATAGGGCATTTGAGGGAGAAGAGATTAAAGTTTATTATTGGAGAAAAAAGCAAGTTTAAGATTCAGGAAAGTTGAACTAAGGGAGTTCTAAATATTTTCAGAGGAAAGGGATAAAAGGAAGGGTGGGAGGTTTCGTTGGAGAATAGAAATATGAATTGGAATTGTAGAAACCATTATATTTTAATATAAATGAGGAAGACAGACATTAGGGAGGATATCTAGTCCCTTATCGTGTGTTTTGCAACTGTGAATCAGTGCAAAATGAACTATATATTCAGCTTAATCCGGGAACACAAATTGTAACTGTAATTTTTATCAGATTTCCTTTAGGAAAATCAAGTTACTCACGTTGGTACCATGATATACCTTAGAAAAAAATAATGAATCTTCAACGATCCTACGTAGGAAAAGTTAAAATATAGTCCGTAAATTTTTTTTTATTTACTGAGGATGTGAGATGTTGGTGTCAATCACAGGAGTAAAAAATCTAGACTAAAATGTCGACAGTTTTAGAATATTCAACTCTTTCTCCAGAACCTAAATTAAAAAAGAATATAAAAGACTTGTCAAACGGTTACAATACCATATGATAAATTTTTATTTACATAAAATGTATTAATTATTTAAATAATATTTAAAAATACAATACTTACTAATTATTATTTTAATTTAGTCAACAATTAAAATTAATATTTTATAAATAGTGTGAGCTAAAAAATAAATGTATCCAATATTTTAAAAAATAATAAAAAAAAGGACTAATAGCCTAGGTTTTTGGATAGTAATAATAAGAGTAGCCGACTTTAATTTTTGTTTAATGGTTCTTTAATTTTATTTTATTCAATATTGAACATATTAATTTTTTAATTTAATATTCTGTTGTGATGTAGGCCCTCAAGAATGAATTATATATTCAGAAATTGTCACTATTTTAGTCTAGATTTTATACTACTGCGATCGACAGCCACATCCCCTGTGAATAGGTCAGGGAGGTGGGAGAGGGTTTAGAGAGAGGTCAAAATTTAAAAATTAATATATTTATTGTTATTCAAGTTACAAAAAGTTTAACGAATTTAAGAGGTATAGATTGTAATTATTTAACATTTACTGTTATTTTTTTGTATTGCAAAATGCTTATTAAGAAAGAAATTAATGAATGCAACTATGATAGGGGAGTGCTTCCCCCACAGCTAATCTGGACAAAACGTTAGTAGGCTAGTAAATTAATTCTCCTTATTTATTCTTTTTTTGTAAATATCTTAAATTAAACAAGGGATAACTGCATAGATTTTATAACTCCTGTGAGTCTTGACTTCAATTTAAAATATTTAACAGCTCAATAAAAATAATAATCATTAGCAACCAACTTTAAACTAGCTAATATTAGATGTTTTTTGCCTGGTGTTTGGTCAAGGTAGACAAACAAATAAAAAATTCACATTTTTTAAATTATCAGCCAACATTGTAAACCATCTGAAGGGCTATCATGAAGGCGAGAGGGGATGTAGAAACACTAAGATCCCATTTTCATGATGATGGGATCTAAGTGACATGACGTCCCCTCTCGCTATCATGATAGCCCTGAAGATGGCTTACAATGTGAGCCGAAATGTTAAAACATTTTTTAAATTAATCCTTGACCGAACCCCAAGAAAAAACATCTAAAGCTTTAAATTTTTTCCCCCAAGAAGCTAAAGAAAAAAAAAAAAAATATATATATATAGCTTCACAATTGCATAATGCCAATCAACAATATAAAATTTGTGAACGATAACAAATGTTTTTTGAAAGAGAACAATAAAGATACAAGAACTTATGTTGGAAACCTGAGATGGTCTTAGATTCAAGTAAACTATTGTTAACATCCCACATTCATAGGTTTTTTTTATCATAAATTATAATAATGTATATGCACACACATAAAACTTCTGGGGAATCACCCTTTTATTCAAGCATAAATTCTAATGCAAAAATTATGTTTAATTCCTCTGGTTCAAGAAATTCTAAGACTGGTGGACTCCTTGATCTTCCAACAAAGGATCCACTCAACTAACCATATAATTAATATTATTTTAAATTTTAAAGATTACCTGAACTTCATGATTAAGATTCTTGAAGACATCATGAATTTGGTCTTTAAAACCACGGCTTAACATTTCATCTGCTTCATCCAAAACAAAAATCCTAATTGTGTTTGTTTCTAAAGTAAAATAAAATAAAAAAAAGACAATTATAACAGAAAATATAAATACAAATAGAATCTTAGGATGAAAAATATAATAAAATGCTCCATACTTAAAGCTCGACGACTGATCATATCATAGACACGGCCAGGCGTTCCAACTAAAACATGGACACCCATCTCAAGTTTTCTCATATCTTCTCTGACATTGGTACCACCTATACATGCATGACACATTGCTCCCATGAAGTCTCCTAATGCTATCACTACTTTCTGAATCTAAAATTCAAAGAATTAAAAAAATAATTAGCAAAAACATTTAAAGAATTGTTTATAAATATTAATTAAGTAACCAATCAGGCATTTTTTGTGCACAATTTTAATACAGGATTTTTTGTTTCAAGAGGAAAAATTAGGAAGAAGTTCAAACTGATCTGGGGGAAGAGAGAAAGTTAGAAGCTATTTTTAAAATAACAGACCCACTGTTAATTATTTTTCTTTAGAACAACAAAATGTGGTTTTTTTTTTTTTAATTTTTATTATAGATTACGTGGGATGTGGATGCCAGTTACATCCCATATCCTCTGTGATAACCATGACCATTTCAAATACATTAAAAATCTTCGTGTGGACTACCCCTTAGGACATGCTAAAATGGACAAAGGATTTTCATTTCACAAGCAATTGAGAGACTGTATGGACAAAGGTCAGTCTATAAGTATAGACAAGTAAGTACTAGCAATAGCAACTGTGACTGACATTCACATCCTCTATGATAACCACGGTCATTTTAAATACTTTAATAATAAAAAAAATTCATTAAAAAATAACTAACTGAATGATTATTCAACCCAACAAACATTGGTTAAAAGTCAGTTATCCTGGTTAGAACTTCCCATCCCATCTCATTCCACTAGCTTCATCCAATGCCATGATTAAGTTTTGGAAATATAATGTTTCTGGCAGTAAAAGCTCATTCAAAGAATCAAGGCAATGAAGATTTTTCTCAACATTTTTGTTGGCAAAGAAAAGGAAGAAATGAAACAAGTTATTTATTTTTGTTAGTTTTTTAATTATTAAAGAACAATCAGCATTTGTTGATGTTTTGGTGAGTCTCATGTATAGTGAATATGGCTTATTACCATACTAGTCATTGTATATTTATCACATTGGAGAAAGATGCTAATTCCCCCACTTACTTTCAAGTATATTTTCTTATAATAAAAATGTAGACAACACTTTAAACAACTCCAAAATCACAAAGAAATAAACCTTACTCATAAATTAAATTTATATTACATTGTAAGTCTGGATATGCTCCAGGTAGTATTTTTTTTTATAACTTCAGGCTAAGAATGATCTTCCCTTGTCATTCTAAACATGAAGATGGAATCTACATACTACTTTTACAATAATCTCATAGACTATCTCTAAGAGAAAACATGTACACTCATTTCCCAATAATTTTCTCGAATAATATAAGCCCATATTTTAAATTCATTGAATGTCGAAACAGATTAATTTTTTCAATTCTTTGCTGATTCAGTATAAGATAAATTAAAATACACTCGTTAAGTTCTTTGAATTCATTTAAGCCAAAGAGCCCTGAGTGACATGTCCGTAAAAAAAAAAAAAAAAAAAAAAAAAAAAAGTTCTCAGATTTGAGCTTTCTCTGATTTTAAACACTCGTTAAGTTTGCAGATGGCTAATATTGTGCAAAAGGGACAGGACATTTGAGAAAAACGAAAATAAAATAAATGTAATGATTAAACAGCATGATAAAACAATAGGTATAATAAGATTGTTTATGAATTGCAAATAATGTGAAAGGTTGTAGCATAATTTGTATTCCACCGAAATCATATGGCATTTAAGTTTATCTTAGTTACTGATACTATCACAGGCACTAATTAACTCCACATAATTAGAAAAGAAAAGATTTTATTTATTAACTTTGAATTAAATTATTTGCCTTTAAGACTAAAAATTTAACATGGTTAGAGGTTTGTTGGCCGTATGCTGAAGAAATTGTCAGGGTTTCAGAAAAATAAAATACTTCAAAATTGTTGGGAAATTATTTTATTTTATTATTGCTGACATTTTGACTCAACTTGTAAGTCATCATCAGGGCTGAAATACAATACATACAATTATACTTATAGGATTATAGATTAAAATCAATTGGCAAAATATTGGATACAATAAATTTCCTTCATTCATTCACACAATATTGTATACATATTTGAAACAATCAAAGAAACCAACAGAGTTCTCGACGATTGTTGAAATGTTGGCTGAATTTAGAGGGTGATGATCCTGGATTAAGTAAATACCTTCAAAATCATGTATAGGATATAGGATGAAAATATTTGCACTTAGTGATACTAAAACATTTTATATTTCAAGCTATAAAGCAGCCTGACAGTCTGTTTCAGCAATGAAACGGAACAAGGGATTAGGTAGGGACTAGTGAGAAATAAGAGAATCAAACAGGAGTGTAGCAAATGACAAGCAACCAATTAGCCGAACAGCTTCAAAGAAAAAAAAAAAAAACAAAAAAAAGAATATGGTTGATCAAACCTGAATTTCAGCCACAAAAAACAGCACATTGGTATGCAGCATTAGTGTTTCAATTTTTGGACTAGAAAAAGATAAAATTATGGTATCATACTCAAAAATAAATCTATCTGTCTTTCTTTTCTCGACTATGCACAACACTGCTGACAGTGATCCAGAAACCAGGAAGCTAATGATAATAACTGAATAAAATAAAAGCCTAGAGTGGTGTGGACAAACTCATTACAAAACTAATAATTAAATATTTTGTTTTAAGAATAATAAGAAATCCCTTAATATTGTTCTGTCACTTGTTGAATAAAGCTAAAACACCTTGAGCTGCAGCTATGAATAAACACACGAAGAAAATAACACTAATACCTACCTGATCATAAGCTGTTCAGGAATATCTAAAAAGGAAAAACCAGTAGAAGCTGGTCCTTCAGAAAAAAAAATAAAATAAAAAAAATAAGAAAAAGTCAATCCAGAAGGATACAAGCACTACAAAAATCTGTTTCAAAAATTTACTTGTCGTACCTTCTCATTAAGCCACTTTGAATCCTATGTCATTACTAAGAAGAGTATAATATGATTTTTATATCCTCAATTCCACTAGTTATTTTATATAATTTTCATTTTTACAAATATTTTACTATTTTTCAAATTCTTATACATAAAACAAAGTAGTAAAAGCTATAGAATGAAAAGCACCTTTAAATTGTCAGATGAATACATAAAAGAAAACAGGTTATAATTTTAGCAGTTCACTGTCCCTAAAATGGGAACAAGTTTAGAACAAATCAAGCTTTACCCCAACCATCACAAAGCAAAACGAGGGGAGGTATGTTTCATCTACATATATTTTTGAAGTAAATGAATAGATTGGGTAAATTTTAAAAATAAGACAAAACAAAATTAAAATATAGAAAGGTGTGTGCTCTTGCATTCTAAATAACAATTAATAAAAGCATTTTTATTGTTTTTTGTTAATATTTAATGAACTAATCAAATAAATAATTAAACAAACCTGCTGAGCAAGTTCCCTTGTTGGAGCAAGGATTAGAGCCTGACATTCCCTCACACTTGTGTCAATTTGTTGCAAAATTGAAATTGAAAATGTTGCTGTCTTACCAGTACCTAAAAAAAAAAAGAATAAATAAAGAAACAAGGCTTAGAAAATAGAATTCTAACACAAATACATTATGTAAGGGGATTGAAATTCTTAATTCTATTAGATGTTGAGACTATTATAACCCTAGAGGAAAACTGAAAACAAATCACTTAAAAGCCACACTTACATTATCTAAGTAATATAATTATACAAACATACCTGACTGTGCCTGGGCTATGACATCATGGCCTTTAACACAAGGAATGATTGCACGCTGCTGAATAGCAGAAGGTTTCTCAAAACCATAAGCATATATGCCCCTTAAGAGCTCCTCTTTTAAATTCATATCATCAAAATTGTCAACGACCTAAAGAAGAAAAAAATGGAAATTAAAAATCAGGGAGAAAATAAATAAATCAATTTAAGAAAAAATAACTCACCTCATCCCAATTGGATTCAATGATCCCATCAGGCTCCATTCCTGGAGGTCCATCATATCCAGGTTCTCTTTCAATTGGGCCATTTTCTGCAACCCACTCCTCAGTCCTAAAACCCACAAGAGGGATCATCATGAGTTCAGCAGAAACACTAGTATAACATATTGCAACCTTAAATTTTTTTCAGAAACCAACATATTGACGATATTAGTAAAATTGTAAGTTAAACAACTTGAAAATACAGAGAACCCAAAGGCAAAATAGCATTAACTTAAGAATAAATCACTATACAAAAAGAAAAAATTATAATAAACATTTATATAAAATAAATTTCAAGGCTATATCACATTGATACAAATATAACCTGTATAAAGCACGGTCGTGAATTAGTTGAACAAAATTTTTATAGATACTTTCTTAAACTTTCATACTTAGTGATTTAAAAGAAAAAGAACTGCACATAATCACAGGAAAACACTAAAGCCGAAAGAAATTAAACCTGTATGGTGTAAACCACGCCATGTTGGCACTACAAGTTAACATTAAAATGAAATTAAGAGTAAAATATTCAATATATTTACTAATTTGTAAAAACTAGTATGGTAATATATCAGAACACTTCACTATATCACACTTGAAGTAAACCAAAGACGACGCATAAGTAAAAAAAAATCACCTTTTATCCGACGTAGTCACGGACATGTTTCAACACACAGTATTAGCTTTGGAAAGAACTAATACAGTGAGAGACGAGGGTTTTGTACCCATGCGCGCAAAACATTTTTTTTTCGAGAAAATGTATTTTGGAAAGGGAAATTTTAAAAACCACAAATTTTATCACATGGCTTCGAATATTATATAAAGTCAAATGAATAAAAATTTTGATATTATAATAATACTGAATGACTCACATGTCAGATTTTGACTGCAAAGATCATAGTGGCTTAGTCGTGGGAATAGAGAGAAATATTCAAATTCAAATAAATTAATTAAAGAAAGTAAAAGATTAAGCCAATCAAAATATTTTGAAGGTTAAACAATTGTTGCCATTTATCTAAATCATATAGACACAAAGTTGGAAGTAACTACGAGAGTAATTTTTTAAAAATCACATGGAAATTATTCATAAGTTCACAACAATGAAAGATTGCTCAAGTGGTCTCAAGAAAGAGACATTCAAAATTATTAATAAATGCTCGTTGAAAGTGAAAATTTCTTTTATTAAAATTTTTTGAGATTTTAAAGAAAATCGAGCTAAGGTCATTGGCATCAAAAGACACTTAGGAAATTTCCGGTAAGGAAACCAATCAATTCACAAAGTTCCGTGACGGAAATATTGAAAATTTTCTTCAGTTAACTACTGAAATGGCCAAGGGGAAGCTAAACATATGGCTCGTTATAAATTATGACAAAGACACAAGGAACGCACGCGCAAACACACTCACGTAAACATGCTCTTGCCTGTAAGAGATGAGTCGACTTTAGCTTGAAAAAAAAAAAAAAAAAAAAAAAAAAAAAATCTGCATTTAAACATGTTTTCCCAAACCCTTGGGATGAATACATTAGAAGGAGAAAAAATTCTTGAAAGATTTTTGTCACAAGTAGTTCTATCGAAATTCAATGAAATACAATATAATTTAAAATAAATTTATTTAATACTAAGGTACAAAACATTGTTTAAAGAATTATCTCCTTATGAGTTTAAAAACAAAAGTCCGTAACAATAATAAATAAATGTTTCGATTTTTTATTTTGGTCATCCTCTAATGCTTCCCTTCCTTTCCGTAATCGGTTTCAATAAAAAAATTAATGAATTTAAGGATATGTAATGAAAAGCCTAATTATCGAATTTGGCTTTATAAGAAATAATAATAATAAATAAGTGGGTCCGCCATAAACTCGAATTTGCATTCTTAAATATTTCCCTTAATAAGCGTTTTTTTTTTGTTTTTTTTTAATGTAGAATATAAATTTTATGCTATTATAATTTACACATACTTTGTTCTGTACATTTTTTCGAAACACTAATAATTAGGAAGATATTAGGATTTTAAATTTCCTTATCATTCTTAACCCCTCTTTCTCTGACGTACATTTTCATTCATTAACAAACTTATGCAGCGGTTTGCAAAAAAAACAAGCTTCCCCTTGAAAAAGCGTTGAATCTACCTTTATAATGCGAAATATCTGCAGTGTGACGCGAGGACGACCGTTTCTCGTTGCTGTGTGCACTGTATAGTGTTATTTTCACTCAAAATGTCTCCACTATTATTCTGTCGTCTCCCAAATATTGGCCCACGGATGTTAAGTCTTCCTGATACCCGGGATTTATTCGTACATGCAAGTCGTAACCCTTCCACTTTATCTTCTACAGTAATTATTCCATAGGATCTCTACCGCAAGAGACCCTCTACCACGGAATCCTCTTAGAGGGCCTCAGAAGAGCTGGATGGTGGTACTGTTCATTAGTGTAAAGATTCAGTAGGGCTTTTCTCATTCACATGAGCCCTCCCAGATAAAAACCTCATACTGGCTAAGCCTCAACCTCAAACCTCGTTCTAGAGGTAATGGCATCCCTTAAATCGTAGTCAGTTCAATCAACTATCCCGTCTCTTAAAACAAAAACTAGGTGTATTAAGAAATAAGGCATTTAATGTCTACCTCTCTTGTCTCTCATCAGCGGACAAATCCCCTTGGACTGCCACTAGCAGAATTTTGAAACATCACGTGCCTTCTGTCCCCTTGCGCCGAGAAAATGGTTTCTGGGTCTCTTCCGACAGAGATAGGCCCAAATGTCTGCTCAGCAACTCATAGAAACATTCACTCCTTATCCAGATCCTGTTAACTGGTCTAATAGCATAGAAGTTGAGGAGTCAGAGGACAAGTCATTATCTATATCCTTGACTGTTAAAGCTGTAATCGCTTCTAAAGTCTAATATATCATTAAATATCTGCCTGAGCGCAAAACACCCGGATATTACTGGGGTACAACTTCTAAATCTCCCCAGAAAATGAACTAACATATAAAATACAAAAGATATGAACTCAGCAAAGACTTATAAACATAACTTGCAATAGGAAAAAAAAAAAACTGATTCTTTACAAGACTTTGCAACGACCGATCTGGACACAACATGGCGCAGAACTCTTGGATGCCACTAAAACTTTCAATATCCAACGAATACAACCTCCCCAATCCAAAATCGTAAAAAAATACAGCAAATGGTCTGTATTAACCTTTTGCAACTCTACCCTTCATTACGATCCTAATATCTCGTTAGTCCTAGACCTCCTCTCCGCCTTACTCTAGTCCATAATAAACTCCCGTTCCACGCTCAATTATTGCCATCGGACTCCAATCTTTACCAACCTCCCCGTCAAGTAAAACGAAGATGGCTATGGGCCCTTTCTTTATGGTTAGTGATCTACCGTAAAGATATGCACGGATAGATGTATACATGTATTTTTTGTTATTGACATCATTTTTCAAAACAGAATTTAATGAATATAGACTAATATTAAAAATAAANGTAAATAGTCGCCAATGGCTGCTTACATATAAATAAATTGCTTCTTTTTTTCTTAAAATATCGATTTACTTGTGGTAATTAATCCCACGTTAATTTTATACAAGAAATGCAAGGGAATAGAATAAGAAATAAATTGCTTTTCCCACGGAAAGTACTGTACCTGTTGAAGATTGTGTTGCGCGTTAAGCTTAATCGGCTTATACTCAAATTTTAGGAAATAATCAAATTTTTAAAATGGCTCTGACATCAGAACAGTTACAAATACCGTTCTGAGGTCCTTCTCATAATTAAGAATGCATCCAGCTTTAATTTTGTTATTTGTTTCGCAGTTTTTTTCTGTATCTAGAACGGTAAATCAGTAGAGAGATGATTCGTATAGGAAGGAGGGGCAAGTTTTGAGGGTTGTGTAAATTTAGTATTATTTTAAATAAAAAAATTTGTATGATATTATGCTTGGTCCAATGTAGGATTTTATTTTTATAAATATTATTTATTTTGTGGTCTTTAATCCCACGTAAATTTAGATAATTTTTAGTGCAAGGGAACAGAATAAAAAATCTAACTGTCCCAGCCAGGACTCGAACCTGGATCCCCTGCTATCCGGGCCGGTGCATTTACCACTTATGCTACCGGGACAAGTCTGATAAGTTATTAAATTCCC
>KZ807936.1:174301-201943 GCA_000696205.2 Oncopeltus fasciatus
CTGAGTTTCCTTTTATAAAAATTTTATATAAAATAAATTATGTAAAATTACTTTTTACACCTGCTATGCTATGTAAACTTTATAATCACTTAAATGGCAAGAAAGATATTATAAATTTTGGTTCATGTCTAAACTTCCCTTTTCCAGGGACATAAAGCCACAGCATCTATTACAGAAAGAGCTTCAGAGTACCAGAGCTAGTGCGGACCTTATCAGGAAATTAAGAAAGATCGTTGAACAGAGGTCGAATGGCTGAGCCTGTAAATCACTTTTATTGATTTTCAGATGGTCTTAAACTCTCTTAACTAGGACATCACTAGGAAGATCCTCAAAATATATTAGTCTCCTTAACAAAATTATCTGTCTTATCTGGAGTCAATGTGAAAATTATGAATGTCAAATAGTTCATGATGGAGTACTGTAATTTATTATCAACATTGAGACCAGCATATCACCAACCCTTGTGGTAGGAGACAGGATTGAAAAACATACACAAAGACTGACAACTTGCACAGTATTTTAGATAATTTGAGGACAAGCTGAAGGGGCTTAGTAGAATCGCTAAGCATGTTGGTCTTCAGATCATCAGGAGTGACAAAAGAATTGAGAGTGAATGAAGGATGTGGATACCCGCTTGCCCTAGTAGGGGAGAGAATACACGAGGTTGACTCATTTTTCTATCTCGAAAGTGTAGTGTCAAGAAGTGGAGGCTTGGTGGAATACGTGTTGAGCAGACTGAAAGCCAACTCAGGAGATCAACAGTCATCGAGCCAACAGGTCGGGTATTTAATACTTTTTTCAGTATTTTCTAATTTAGAAACAAAAAATATTTCAGCACAGACCTAAGTTAGGCTCTTTCAAAAAAATGTTAAGTCTGTATTGCTGTATGGTAGTGAGACTAGAAAAGTTACTGAATATATCACACACCCTTAACAGATTTTCATATTCTTAGTTTTCCCATACAAGAAAGAGACTCTTCTGTAGTTGTAAATGTTGAAAATGGTCAAAGAGTATATTTCACAGAAGAACATATCAAAGGAGCACATGAACCACCCAAAACAACACTAAATGAATTTTATACATTGTGCAAAAACCTGATGTTTTCGGCCAATTGCAAAAGAATTACTAAACACTGATGTTCCTTGCTATTTTAAAAATAATAAATCAGGTAAAAATGGGATCCACAGTGACAAGGAAAACTTTCATCCCTGAATTACAGGCATATTTAAGGCCAAGACATTGGGACGACTATACACAGCAGATCCAAAATATGCTTCTAGAATGCTTCTATTTACGTTTGTTCTACGTGAATGTTCTTGTTTAGAATTTTTATGAAGAATAAATGGTCAAGTATTTAATACATTTCAAGAGTTAACACATGTCACGAGTTAAAATTGGAAGACAACAACCATTAGGACCTGACACTTAGGGATGCAGTGTTGACATAAACTATTTGCAATTATTTTGATAACAACACTAATTATAACTTTCTAAGTCTGAACTCACCTCCTTCAGATTTTTTTAATTGAATGCAAATTAAAATATTATTAGATATAATCATAAATTAAAAATAATTTTTAGTGGATTGGAACACTTTTAAAAAGAGCTATCTACTGAAATTGTCATGTTGATTCAAAATATGAAATAAATATTGGTAATTACTATTATTATTGGTTCATTACTTTAAATTAAAAATCAATTTTCAAACAAAAGACACACAAACACACACACTAATATGTTAAAATAATCATTGTAATTAATAAGAGCAGAATATTGAGTTTTTTAGATATTTTAGTTTTATATTCTTTTCCTTAAAGTCTCTGTGCCTGGGTTATCAACACAAAGTTTTATGAAGTCTATTGTGATTTTAAACCTAAAAGAAAAGCTTTAGAATAAGCAAATAATGAATTAGCGTCTGTCCAAGAGACTTTCAGTTATAAAAGCTAAAGTCAATGTAGTAATTTCAGAAAATATATTTTTCTATGCATCTATTTATCCTGAATATATACCAAATAATGCACTCTCAACTAAATAATTGTATAATGTTTATGCCTCTCATGTGTTATTTGAATAAGGTTATTATTTATTTTAACAATAGTCAACAAAAAAAAAAAAAAAATCAATTTTCAAAATTATATTTCATTATCCAATTAACATATTTTAATATTATTGATATTCTCAGATCATTCATTATCAATCAAATTACAGTAATTTTCAAGCTCAATTCCTAGTAAATTGAATTATTTCTCAAAATGTTTAAATTAATGATTTTAAAGTTTCATTTCATCCAAGTATATTAAATATAATATACACATTATGTAAAGAGAAGTTGGACTCTCTTAATGTTTGGATTTTTCTATATAACAAAAAAAAAAAAATGTACTTTTATTCAATTAGGTGTTTTAATTATTCGAAGATCATAGCAGTTAATAGAATAAAGTAATCTTTTGTTTTGCTGTGTCAAAAGTTTTTTCTTATAGTTTTATAAGACTTTCTTTACTGTCTTATTTGTACCTTAGCATCCTATGAAAGGTCTTCGTAACATTTATGATGATATTTTTTAGGGTGTATAACACTAAAAATATAATACTTATTGCATTGAAGTAGTAGTGTGATACTTCTTTATTGATCTTCTAAAAGTCAAGAATTAATTATTTTTTTGAAAGGATTAGAACTTGGTAAAGTCATTCAAAATTATGACCAATATATTTCAAATAAAATAGAAGACCTCATAATCCCAAAGAAAATAATTTAAAACTATTAGTTAGTTATTAACTAATAAATGAAAGGAAACTTTTGTAAATCAATACAGAATAACTCAATAGAAAGCAGAGTGTAAAAGTAAGTAGTACCTATATCTCCATCTTGACCTTGTTTAGGGATGAAAATCTTCGAACGAGTTTCAGTTTCAAGTCTCTTCCTTGTTGCACCTTTTGAACCAATTATATAAGGGAAATAAGATCTGGAATGAAGATGTGAGTATAACAATATAAAATTGTAAAGTTTCATCAAAATTGTAATTATCTTTGGTTAAATATATTTACTGTCAATAAATGGTCCTTGGAAAGAATGTTTTAATACAGCCAACATAATTTAATTATAACTTTTATTTTTACTTTCTGGATTTCAGAAAAAAAAGTATATGGCAATTAATAAAAAGGAAAGTAAAAAAAAAAAAAAAAAATTACTTGTATATAGATTATATAGGAAAGTAATGTGAGAGAATATTTTTACTTATAGAGCCAGAACAAAAGATTAACTCCTTTTAACTTATTTCCTTGAATTTTTCTGATGAGAAAACATCCCATAAGAATTTTTAAAGGCTTCTAGAAAAATATTTATTGAATGAACAAAAATTGTTGAGTTTTCACTGTATATAAAATATAATTTTTTAACTTTTGCGAATCCATATTACTTACTTTGTTATATGAGCACTGGATTCTTTATTTGGATTCAGGTGAATGCAAAGAAATAAATAAATATTTGAAAACTCAACATACATACATGGAATGAAGCTTTTGAGGTTTTCATGATAAGATTTTTTTGAAAATGTTTTTGATACGGTCTCTGATCCAACCTATTAAATCTAAAAATTTTAGTCACCAATATGAAAGTGTGTGTATACACACACACACACACACATTATGTATCTGTCAACATTCTACAGGGCAGTTTTTCTTGATGAGGGCAAGTAGCTTTTAAATGCTAGATGAGGGTGAGTGGTACTTGTAAATGAGTAAAATCTGACCAAAAGGAGTGTTGCATTTATCTATAATGCTAAGTGGTTCAAGCATATTCAAGATGGCCGAGAAGACGTTGGAGAAGACTGCCCAGGCCGCCTACCACGTCCAAAATGAATGAAAATATCAAGTTCGATCTGACTGTCGGTTAACAATTCGTGAGAAAAATGAAATATTTTACAGCAATAGTCTCGTTATTTAATAGCCACACCACTTATATATTGTGACTATCATATTTGGTGTCTAGTAGTTTGGGTCACAGCATATAATAACAAAATTAAAAAAAAAAT
This sequence comes from Oncopeltus fasciatus, assembly GCA_000696205.2. Classification (NCBI taxonomy): domain Eukaryota; kingdom Metazoa; phylum Arthropoda; class Insecta; order Hemiptera; family Lygaeidae; genus Oncopeltus; species Oncopeltus fasciatus. Next base: position 178,332 of record KZ807936.1, read on the forward strand.
GGCCATGATTGCTTTATTCCTTCAGAAATACCTAAAAAGAAGAAAAATAGTGTTCTCATATCTTATAAGCATGTAAGTTTAGATTACTATTGATTTTTACATACTGACTTTTCAACTCCTCAAACAACCCACTTGCTCCTTTAAGACTTTGGAAAAGTTGGTGAAAGAAATTTATGAGAATGGAGAAAATTCTCATTAATTAAAAAAATTATAGATAATTTTGTTTAACGAATTAATGTTATATTTATTTAATACTCACTTAGCAACATGAAAATTAGTTTTAAATCTTCCTCCTTCAACTTCTTCTATGTCCTCCTCACCATCAGAGAGTGGTACTTCACAAACAGGTGTGTCATCATCTGTATAAAAATTACAAGATGAGCATTAATTTAAAGTTCAAAATTTAACTTGAAGAGATAAAATTTAGAAATATATTTTTTCAATGGATTTTGCAATCCCAAAATCAAAAAATAATTGAAATTTTGGGGATATGTTAGGTATGGACAAGCCATATTCATCACCGAGGGAAATAATGAAAAGATGATATAGAAAAGAAAAAAATTTATTAAGCAAAAAAAGTCTGACATGCAGGAAGATATATGATAATTTTTATCCAAATATTATCATATATACTACAATTCACATAGAAAAACTTTAATTTCACTTAAGCATCACCATTAATTAATATCTTGTATTTTATAGTGTTTCTAGCAATTTTTTTAGGTTAAGGATAATTACTACTCCTCACCAATTACACTGAATTATAAACACCATGAGTTGCAAGAGTTTTTCAATAAAAATTATAGCAGAAGAATCATAAAAGAAAACGAAAAAGAATAACCCATACTCTCAACAAACAAATTTTGTTCAATAATAAACAATTTATTTGAATACTAAGATAGAAATTAAGTTCACTAGGACAAAAATATTCCAAATAAAATTTCAGGTTTCACGTAAACTCTTTTCCTACATGAGCTAAACTAAAAATACCATTTTTAAAAATAACCATTTAAATGCATAAAGTTACACAATATTTCATGCAGGTTATGGTCAGTGACAATTTTTAAGTCAGATTTCAGATTACCCCACTCCTAATGGTGTGATTTTACTGAAGTATAAAACATATTTTAAAATCATTACACTAATGATACATCATAATTTTTTTGTTTAAATGAATCCAATTTTTAAAACCCTCTGAAAAAAAGGTTGTCTTATCCTTCAAAGAGTAAGTTTTGAATTTGAAGAATTCAACAAGTCTATGTTGAGAATTTTTATTTTTCTTGAACAGATATTTCATTCTAAAGGGTTATTGTAACTACCAATGAATATAGAACCATCATACCTTTTGTAATCCGCCTTCATTGGTTTCTGCAAACCATTTTCTGTTGGCGAGCGCTTTTGGACATTATCCATCCTCGTGGCCGAATACATTATACATGTATGTATATACATACTGTATATACACATACAGTTGAATACAGACAGTGACAGTGAACACATGTATTCGGCCACGAGTATAGATAATGTCCGAAAGCGCTCGCCAACAGAAGATGGTTTGCAGAAACCAATGAAGACGGATTATAAAAGGTATGATCGATATTTCATTCTTTAATTCATTGTAAAGTTTTGTTTGAATTCAAAGGCTTATTATAATTATTTTGCTGGGATAAAAAATAGTATTTTATAAGCCTCAATTCCAAATTTTTATTTACAAATTCAAATTTAAAAATAGGATTCTCTTTAAGTTAGTTAGATTCTAACTGTTTGTAAGTTCAAAGTATTTGAACTTATTATTAAAATGAGTTTAATGTATCTTCAGGCAATGTGTACTCTACGATGAAAATTATATTATATATATTAAGGATAATTATACATTATGTAATTAATTATATTATATTATAAAGGTTCCATTTAACTGAATAATAATGTTATTCACTGACCCATGTGTTACTTGGGATCTAGTTTTTTTGTAAACAACATTTTTCATTTGACAGTAAATAATCAACAAATAATAATAAGAAAAGGTCTATTAACACTGAACAGAGAACATCTTTTTAGAATTTCAAACCCTTCAAAGATTTGATAGAAATATTTCTCAAATATTTGTTCATTGAAAAAGACTTAGTTTTCAAGAGCATTAAACAAATTAGGTGAATAAAGTTAAATTCTTAGTAAAAGTTTATCTGAAATATCTTCATTAGTTCCCATTAGGAAAGAGATTTAAACTTAAATCAACTAGGATTTATCGAATAGAAAATGTAAAATCAAGTGTAATGAATATAGAAATTGTACCAATTCTATACATATATATTCCAATAAGAAAATTATTAAAAGTATGATGACAAACGAAGACTGGGCTAGGTAATTAAAAAACCAATGGAATGAGTCCTATTAACTAAGATCATTGTGTTGGTCGTCTGGTTTTGATAACACGAATCATTTAGTTAGGTCTTGCATACACAAGGCATGTTAAATGACTAAATCATTATGAAATGGAAATCACCTGCGAGAACGGATATGCTTATTGTATTAAATCCCATAAATGTGGGCGTAATAATCTAAGGGTTGATCGCCCCTAAACCCGTTCCTACCTACCCACAAGGCATCTTAGCCTGCCTTCACTCCTGAAAAGATTTGTAATGAAAGACATTTTTTGAAATACTCTTTTTTTTTAAATTATTACCAATTGAAAGGTGAATTGAATGTTTATTACCATTGATTGTTATAATAGTTACAATACTGTAAATAAAGCACGATAATTTTGAAGAAAGTGAACTGTAATCCATTGATAGTGAAGATAGAAATTACAATCTTACTACAATCCTTTTTCTAAAGTACTTTTGTTTTCAGAGCATTTTAAGCCATTGAAAACACTAAGTGTAACAAAATAAAAGAAAACTAGCTTAAGGAACTTAAGTAATTATTAAAAGGTCAGAGAAACAAAAGCTTGAATACAAATTGTGAGAGCAGTAAGTTGATTAGTGAAGTAATGCTCAATAGGTTTTAAATGGTAAAGCCATTGCCAGAGGTCAGTGAAAATTTTTTTACACCAACTTTAAATTTCATTTTATTGTATTATATCAAGATCTTTAATACTGCAGTTGCTTAACTAATTATTCAAATAACCCCCACTATCTTCATTACCCTAGATTAAATAGAGCTAAGCAATTAAAAAATGCACTGGTTTCACTATGTGAAGCTATACAGAAATCTTATAAAATTGTTTTTGAATTAGAATTAAACTAGAGAAACAGTTAAAGTAGAAGTTTATGCTGTACACAATTATAATCAGCTCTGAATCTCCACAAAAAAACAAAAACAAACTCGAATATACATAAAAAGGCTACAGGAGAAGGAAAGCAAGTGGGTATGGTAAGCCAATAATAGGCTAGATGATTAAAAAATCAGTCATGGCTAAACCCCAACTATCTCTTGAATTGTATACCTCAAGGTTTAACAATAAAGGGTTAAAGTTAACTTCTCTATCTATAATAGGTTGATCATTGTGTCCCGTAACTTTGATTATTGGAATATTCATCACCTTGACAGGTAGAATTGAGGACATAAATTAACAGACTGTTTGGCCTTCTTAAATAGATTACACCATTGCACACCTAAGTAGAATTTGAGACATCTATATGTTCACAAAAATCTAGTTCACTTGATTTGAAACATATAAAAATAATCTTCTAAATACTAACAGTTATCATAACGGAAATCATCAATTTGTTCACAGGAGACACCATAATTTCCATAATTCCCAGAATTAACTCTGTACCTGATCCCATCTATCACTAAAATGTCAGGCTTTAATACATCCATAGCTATATGTTTTCAAAGTTTATATCGAATCATATTTATTATTGAACTTCACTTTCCAGACTATGATTCAATTGGTTATAACACGATATCAATATAACCTCCTTGAAAGATCTCATGTCTATTTAGCAACCTCCCTCCCATTTTAATTTTGAGAGAGTACAAGTTGTCACAAGACTAAATAACTAATTTATAGACCTTGTTTACTAAATTCATTTTGAACCTGCAGACTTAGCTTTTAAAGTTTAAAATTACTTCAGAATTGAAGAATAGAATAAATATCATTGGTTCTGTTTTTTTTTTAATCGATGTGTTCAGTCTCAGATTTCTATAATTTATTTACGTAATGACTTAAACAGATTGGGTGCTCGCTTAGAATTGAAAAGCAGTTCAGGTCCCCTAAATTGGGCGCTGCGTGTTCGAGTCACTCAGTGGACAATCTTTATTCTGCTTCCCTAGATCAATGGGTATTTAAAATAGACGGGTCATGGGGGTAGTCAAGAGGCTACCTGTAGATTACTCCATTATTTTGCGATGGACCAAAAACTATCTGGCTTCAATATTCACGGCTGAAATGCAAGCACTATGCCTAGCTGTCTATTATGCCATTACATCAGACAAAAAAGACTTTATCATATGCTCCGACTCGCTCTCTTCTCTAAAAAGTATAAAAAATGATAAAAATCAAGGTCTCCTACAAAAAAAATTCTTTCATTATATTCGTACCCTTGAACAGCAAGACAAAACACTAACATTCCTGTGGGTACCATCACACACAGGTATAAGAGAAAACGAGATGGCTGATAATGCAGCTAAAGAAGCAGCCCTTAAGGACACCCCACCCAAAAACATTGTAGAATCCAGAGATGTCGACTTGGCTTAAAAGAAAAACTTATTTGGACTGGGGCACTCTCTGGAAGTCCGAATCGACCAATAATAAACTGCGAAGAATTAAGAACACCACTAAGGAGTGGTCCACGTCGAACGGGGAGAACAGAAGAGAAGAAGTCGTACTAACCAGACTTAGAATAGGTCACACCAGTCTTACCCACATGCATCTAATCAATAAAGATCAACCACTAATATGCCCTTAATGTAGCTCTCAAATGAGCATTCAACATTTCATCGAGGAATGCCCATATTACACTAATATATTTACATGCAAAAACCGCCCAAGACAACTGTCGGCATCCCTGGCAAACCATGAATCCAATGTAGGCAAACTTATGTGCATTTTAAGAGAAACAGGCATATATGAAAAAAATTAATTAACCCATCAGTCAGGGCGTAATAACCATGATGTTGATCGCCCTATAACCTGATTCTAATCATAATCCTATCATAGGCAAAATGCAATAAATTCTGAGTTAAAAAAAAAATTCTTTGTTAGGACATTTGGCGTGGTGATAGGTTAAATTCAGCATGAAGTCAACAGTGTATGTTGCTAGGGTAAGAAATCATCATTATTGTTTTCTACTGTATAGTATGTGTGAATTATATATTAAAATATCCAAGTTTTAGTCTTATTCTTTCCTTGACGATAGTGGTGTTGCACATGTGCTAAGAGGACGATAAGCATGTCAATTTAGGGTGTGAAAAGGACAGAATAGGGTAGGTATGGCAGTTAATTGACGAGATTCGTTGAATAGAAAGACAGGTGCCACAATTGACTCCTGAATGAAACTAAGGACGACTATTGTATTTTAATAGTTAATGATGATAGTTTGGCCTTTGCCTGGTTAAGTTCAAAGCTGAGTTTCCTCGTGGGGCCTACCAACCATTCCTTACTGCTTGAGATGGCCGCTCCACCATATCAGCACCTTCCGCAAATACTAGGAGCTGAATCCTCCGGTTGAAAATAGTTTATATCACAGTCTCTCACTGCGTTAACAGTTTGGCGGTTCACCTTTAGATGCCACTCGTATCCCCTCTCTAAGACAGCCCTCAGATTGAAGATCTGATCAGTTGTTGATCCGCTTCGTAGGAACCCACACTGATGACAACCATCATGGACCACGATCCATATCCTCTTTATAATCTTCCATATATTGTTACTTACATATAATCTAATATGCACTTTTCGCTGTATGTAAACCTCTTATAAACAGATGATATTGTTCACCACTGAGCTTTGCTTGTTTTATGATTATAGTAGAAGGTAAAAATAAGAAAAAAAAAAAAAAAAAAGCGTATATAANTATATTTTAAAATTAAATCTATTGATGCCTACTCTTTTTTTGTGTGTCAGAAAATAACTGGCGTGATGAAAAATCATAAAATAAGTAAAGCTGAAACCATCTGTCTGGGACTAGCTTGAATTCAAAGAAGAGTTATGTATAAGTTCTTAGATTTATTACAATCACACTTGAAAGAAAATGATAAGTCCTGGCAATCTTCATGTTGAAGATAATCACTGGAGGAGTTCAACTTTATGAAAATGGTGGAAGTGAGAAATTTTTTGAAAGGAAATGCCTGTTTAAGTGTGTCATGTGCAATTACACGACAAATCCATGAGAAAAAACTCAAGTCCATTGCACGTAAAACGAAAGGAAAAATACCTTGTCAATGGTTAAATATAATGAACACTAATTCGGCTTTTTTTAAAAAAAATAACTTTATTACATATAGCTAGCTCTACACGGGCATAATGACTGGCAGAACATGAGAGAGCGAAAGACAAAATTACAAAGATGGTGGGGTTCTTATAGCGGAAAAGTGCAGATGTAATCAGTCAACAGCATTCATGGGGAAACTGAATGTAACTAATGATGCTTTTATAGAATGGGTGTAAATAAAGAACAACTGTTAATAAAATTACAAAGTCGGCGAACAGCATTTTATTTTTCTATTTCACCTGATCTGAGATATTTCAGAAGAGAATTCAAAATACAAGCAATGTATCTCTAACATAAGTTATTAAATGAAAAACGATAGAAAGTGGAGAATCAAGTATTTCAGTCCAAATGGAGAGTTCAGTTGTGAACATTTGATTTAGGTGGCAAGACGTACCCTCTCGCCTTTACGATAGCCCTGAAGATTGCTTACAATGTAATTCGATATGCCGGCAGATAATGAAAATACATATTTTTCAAAAATTGTATTTTCTTTTTTTTTTTTTTTGGATCAATCTTGATCGAACCCCAACAAAAATTCCCACTAAACTTTCAAATATTTTAATTGTCCGCCCTTGAGGAGTTCGTCCTATTTGTATTTATACCACCGTTCCAAAAATAAATAGATGTCATGTATCCCATGAGGCCATGTAGAAAATCAAGTTCCTCAAACTGTTGAAAATCATTTAAATCACCATATTGACTCGCTATCCCTCATTTTATCAGATTCCCCTCAAGCTAATGAAGCTAATAAGTAAATACACCGAGCTATGGTCTATTTTTTCTTTTCAACCTACGCCACTACTTCTTCACCATTTGAGCTCATATTTGTAACTTATAGGAAGAATTGTGTTTGCATTTCTCAAAATTATTTTTTTTGCTCTGCCATAAACTTTTCCAGCTATGTCTCGCTCCTATAAATGCTATTTGATAACGATATATCGATAGGGCCCTAATTTAAACGCAGTCTAAGATTCTTAGGGGGGGGGGGGGGGTGTTGGATGGACAGATAGAGTTTCGGAGTCCCCTTCAGGAGGAACGTTCCCTCAGCAACCTATTTTGAGGCTTCCTACCTATTTTCAACACGTGAATAACTGCAATTAGTATAGATAGAGGCTCCTGAATAGTTACTTAATACTAAAGGACATTAATTACTTGGATCTCAGTTTGGCTGAGCATGATGAATCAACAGAGATAATTACTAACTCATTTGAAATCTCCTGTCATTTTTAACAATCACAGACGTAACTCTGAAGAAATGGTCTCAAAATTTCAATTTATGCTAATCCTATTTTGCCTTGGTATCCCCAAATATAATGTCTAAAAGCCAATAAGTTAACTTAAAACAGTCGGCATAACAGGGTTGGAGTTGAGCGCTCTCCAAATAACCAACCCTCTTCGTCGTGAAATCTATATAAATTTGCTTCAAGCTTTTTATTGTATGACTTATTTAAAATCATAAAATATTCCCAGAAAAAAATATAGAACATTATAGATGTCAAATGTAATCTTCTAATTATATGCTACATAATATGCTACATTTTTTCTACGATATAAGAATTTAACTAAGAGGAGTGAACGGCTCCCTTTCCTTTCAAAAAATATATTAAAAAAAAATGTTTGGCTTATGATTTTTTTGTATTCTGCAGGGAGAGAGGATTTTGAAGGAAGTAAAAATTTTAAATCGTTAATATCATTGTTTTTATTACGAAAAAATAATAGAACACAATAGATTAGATAATGAACATATACTGCAAGAATTTTACGGAAAGCCCACATCATGGAAAAGATGAAGGAATATAACTTGGTAAATGAATTCCCCACAACCTTTTTCAATCGGCACAGTCAAACTTTTCATCTAAATGCCCTTTTCTGCTAACAAGATGGAATAAGCCATCCACATTTATTTATAACAGTCCTTAACAGGGGAAATCTGATTTGTTAGTAAGCAATGGTTCATGGTTTTACGAAAACAGCTTTGTCTTTGTCTCAGAACCACCCCTAACCAAGGATCGGACCATTGTGCTGGAAGGAGGGCCACTAAAGTCTGCAAACTTGAGTTATCTGTTCTATTCCTGAAACTGAAATATATTACTGTTCATGTAAATACTGATTTTAGTATCTTTTTATTTATTTCCACGCTTATGTTATACAATAAATGCAAAGGAATAGAATAAATCTTATTACCTCAGCCGGGACTCGAGCACGGATCTCCTGCTTTACAAGCAACACACAATAGCCAATGCTGGCCATTAAACCCCCAAGGCTAGCTAGATAATTCCTTCTACTCCCCGCACTTTACTCCGAGTCTAAACCCCCGAGCAAGAAGAATATATCGCCTTATGCTCGGAGGAGCTAACATTATCAGCTATTTGTTGTACTTCTTAGCAGGAGATCCGGGTCCGAGTACCGGCTGAGTTAGTAAGATTTTTTTATTCTATTCCCTCGCATTTATTTTATTAGTATTTATCTTTGAGCAGTGTCTCAAACGTGAAATAAGTTGAAGTGTGCTCCAAGTGAATGTGAATAGCTCCCAATAAAGTTTTCTAGTGCCATACCTGTTGGGGGAGTTGAAGATTAAGCCGGCTGTGGCGGAGGATGAGCGGCCATACGTAAGGTCGTCTGTTTTTGTAGTCCACGAGGAGCGAGTTAAAACCCTCGACCCGGCTAATAACATTCGGACAACTTTCCAGGCGAAACTTCCCCTAAAGGGAATGAGCGCATTCGCGGGGATTCCGTTCCCGTTAGTTAGGCGTTACAGGTTTGTGGCTTTGTTTATTTTCCTACCCCTTTTTTTGCAATGGAACGTCCCACTGACCGCAAAACCCTTTCCTTTTTTCCACACGAAGGAAAACTTTACCTAGCCAAAGTGTGTGGTGGCAAACGGGATAGAATTCAATGTGTGCATAATTCGTTGAGTTTCATCTATTCTTTGCTAGTTATTAAAAATACTAGTATCCCAGTCAAACTATATGACATATTCCGAATGTTATTTTGTTTACTAGCGAGTCCTTTTGAATGTGGGGATCTATTTTTAGATAATATATTTTAAATTAGATATAATANTTTGCAATTACTAAAGATGAGTGTGTGTCGGGGCACTAAGGTGGAATCCATTCAGGTCTTGCTGTTCTGGCACTGCGGGAAAGATTTTATTGATAAATAAAATGGGAGTTTAGAATGGGATGGCAACCTATCATGATGGAATCATCTGATTCAATTGCATAAGTTGGTGATAGTAGAGTGTTGAGTTAATGGTTTGCCTAGGTTAGAGCAACTCGGGACAAATGATTCCTTTCCATAACCTTTCTCAGTATTAACCCAAGCCTTGGCCCCAATTCAGCAAATTTCCTGTAGGGAAACAAGCTATTTACATTGGAACCATGATGCTGGTTTTCAAAAAATTTTGATGGATCCTCACCGACCTACAAAAGAAAAGCTAAAAGTATTGTCCATTAAAATTTGTTATATATATATATATATATACACATAAATTTGTTATATATATGTTACACTCAAACTCATAATAATAATTAATAAATAATAATATGGATAAATACGTACTCGCTGAAATCCTCACTATCTACATCTACGCCTGCACCATACCACCATGCAGAGACATTTCGTTCTGAAGTCAGAACAGCATGACGTTTATTGAGAGGTAATCTCTGCTTCCAGTCGAGAGCAAAGCTTATTGGCCAACATTTTTTAAAAAGTGTTAGCCTCCTTTTCAACCTCCGAGGGCCAGGTTGCCATCCCATTCTAAACACCCATAGTTCAGGAAATGCTTTTATTTTATCTATAACAGCTTGCCCAAGGTGGGATTCGAACCCGCAACGCCAGGCTTGCGATACCCGAACGAGTCCCATGAGCTACCCCGGCACACAGTCATACCATTTACACTTGTTCTCTCCGACTTGTAAATTATATTTCCTCTTTTACATTTATTCAACTTTAATTAAACGTGGTAAACATGCTTAGATTATGCAGCTCCTGAGTGAAGGTCCTTTAAAAATAAATAAAAAACAGGCATGGCAGCTAGCGCTGTGGGATGAAACTAAAAGTTATGCGGGTTAGCGTAATTTCTGCCTTCAGTGGCCTGAATTCAAATGTAAATTTAATTTANGTTGCAAAATGGAATTTTATAACTGCAGTATTTTTGGATTTTTCTTGTTTTTCCGTCTCTGTAATATGCAATATCTTCTAAAAATAAGGGAATAAGTGCGCATATGTATTGTTTGTATATGAGTATTTCTCTATTCTAAAATTTTACACAATTGAAATATTCATAATGGGATATTCTTGAACCATTCAGAAGTTGAACATTTAAGTAACAGTTACTGATTGAGAATGTGGGCTGAAGGATTTTTCATTCAGTAATAAATCACACATCTGAGCAGCATTATTAATGATTAAGATTCTCGAGTAAGATATGTTGAGGGTACTAGGGTACACAACAGAAAGGGGTTTTAAAAAAAAATTAATTCAAAATTTTTCCATAATGATGAGCACAATAAATATTGTGCTAATGATGATTAGTGTTCTCGCTTGTCTCATTTTTAGTTTATTATTGAATAATATTAATATAAAATAACAAAAATAAAATTTTTTAAGAGTACGTTGAGGGGGGGGGGGGCTGTCGAAAGCCAATCGATATTCAAAACCTGTTCAACAGTTATCCTGGAATACGTACAGTCATATTGTATATACATGAATAAAGTTCAATATTGTAAAATTTCACTTTAATAAATTAAAACATTTTTACTAGACATATTTATGACAAAAAGGGGGGCAATTTAATCTCTTTTGTATTAAAATTAGTGCCCCTTCGTAAAATTCTTTGTATGGTAAATTGTTCCCGATTACGACAATACTGTTTTTGACCTCATAAATTATTACATAAAACTATTACATTTAAATAACTACGATTTTCTTGTATACCAATCCTATACGCCAGACATCCCCTGTTACCCCGGGCAATTTTATTCTCGCAGGAATCCTCACTTTCTACATTTACGCCTGCACCATAATACCATCTATCTATAATTACCACCATGCAGAGACATTTCGTTCTGTAGCCAGAACAGTATGACGTTTATTGAGAGGTAATCTCTGCTTCCAGTCGAGAGCAAAGCTTATTGGTCAACATTTTAAAAAAAGGTGTTGGCCTCCTTTTTAACCCCTGAGGGCCAGGTTGCCATCCCATTCTAAACACCCATAGCTCAGGAAATGCTTTTATTTTATCTATAACAGCTTGCCCAAGGCGGGATTCGTACCCGCAACGCCAGGCTTGCGAGACCCGAACGAGTCCCATGAGCTATCCCGGCACACAGTCATACCATTTACACTTGTTCTCTCCGACTTGTAAATTATATTTCCTCTTTTACATTTATTCAACTTTAATTAAACATGGTAAACATGCTTAGATTATGCAGCTCCTGAGTGAAGGTCCTTTAAAAATAAATAAAAAACAGGCATGGCAGCTAGCGCTGTGGGATGAAACTAAAAGTTATGCGGGTTAGCGTAATTTCTGCCTTCAGTGGCCTGAATTCAAATGTAAATTTAATTTAAATATTTTAAATTTAAATTTTCTATTTNCCAGATGGTATATGTATATGGAATGGTAAATACATCTGACGACCGACGAAGCCTACGTGAACATTATATATATATTCTTTCAAATTAAAAAGAATGACTAAATAAAGTAATTATGAGTATCATGAGTAACAAAAACTAGCTTATAAACTTCATGACTTACGCCATCTACTATAATTAATAATTGCAATATGATGCGTGTTATTGCATTTTTAATCATAACTTAAATGTAAAATGATGTAATTAAATTTTAATAAAACATCATATAATTAATAAATATAATTATAGTGACAATTACATTGTTATGGAGTACGGGTCAAAAATAATTAAATACCGAAATAAATTGAAGTTAATTTATAACAATAAATAAGTATACCTACTAATACAGATAACAATTAAATCTACTGCCCTTACTAAATAATAAATAAATCAATATAAAAGGTAAATTACTTATTGCTAATGAACAAAGTGAGTCCCATTAAGCACGGTTTACATTCTTCGATGGAGGGGCAAGCTCTTGGCAATGTGGTCTTCCTTCTTCTGATATCCTCCCACTGATGGGCGCCAGGCTAGCTCACAGGGGATCCATACGGGTCTCGCAATCCTGACGCCGCGGGTTCAAATCCCACCCAGGTCAATCTTTTATTTATAATATAGAAGCTTGTCCTGAACCATGGGTGTTTAAAATGGGGTGGCAACCTGTAGATAGCCCCTCCCTCCAATGACCCTAAGTGGTTGCAAGGGAGGATAACACAGAAAAAAAAAAAAAAAAATCTTCCACTGCCTTGTGTATTTCACGTCAGAGTCCTCATCCTGTTCCTTTGCCAGATCTGCCCGCTGCCAATCCCCATTTTCCTCCTTATTGCGGCTTCTTCGTTCTCGGGCAGTGTATGCAGTCTTCCTTGCATGGCCATCTAGACAGCGAGTCAGCGTTTCTTCGACTTCTCCCGGATCGATGGGTAGTATCAAAGTCATACTCTCAGTGGATACGCTCAATCCACATCGGTACTTACAGTAACTCAGTACTTTTAGTAAATCGGCTCAAAGTCATAGATGCAAATAAAACAAAAGTTACAAAATTAATTTCTCATTTTGCTAAAAATAGACAGAGTGGGATTTAATTTAAAAAAAAAAAAAGCGCCTATGGTTTTGATTTTTCTAATTTAGCTTTTTCATAAATTTTTGAGCCTGTTTACCTCACCTTAAAATGTTGCCGAGAAAGCCATACGATACACATGTAAAAATATATCTACTACCGCAAAGAGTAGGAATACTTTTTGATTTTCTCAAGGCAGATCTTTAAAGAGGCAGTGTCTATCGATTGGACAAAACCCCCCGTACGTGATCCAAAGAGGTAAGAAATACTGCTGAGATAGACAACTTCTGAGGACAAACACAGTATATGTACTGCATACGAATGATCTTCATTCTTTCTCTCCTTTCCAGTCAACATTTCGTTTTCATCACACTTCTTCCTTTGTTCTATGTACAGTACACATAAAATTATATATGAAGCTCCATTAAATATTTTATAAATAGTTCGAAAAATATTCAGTAATGATAAGTTGGTGTTTATTCCTTGGTTTTTGACGTCCCTAATTCGTTTTCATTATGAATTAGTAACATTCATAGTCTCCATTAATGCAAAAAACGTGAGGAGACATGTCTCATTTTGTTTCTTCCGGAATAACTAAACAATTTACTATTAATTAACTAAACAATTTTCTACGCCTATTTTGGTTTTTTTAAACTATTTAATTTAAAAAAAAAAAAAAAAATTATTATTTNAGGAATGAGCGTAAAAGTTAAGTTCAGTAAGACTGGCTTCAGACTGGTCAAGAAGAAAGAGTATAATTTTTGAAAAAATGTTATAGAATATATATTAGTTATAAAAGTTATGAGATCGGAGTAATTATAAAATTACAATTAATCCCAATTACGCTCAACATTATTAAAGCAAAAACTTAATAATATCTTTCTCTTAACCCACTTACTCCATCTTCCTGTTTTAACCATAATTGAATTTTTTTTGCAATATAAGAACTTAATACCGAAATTGGTTTTCTATTATAAAAATAAGGAGCTTCTATATTTTCCTCAAAAAGTAATATTACATAAAATTGTTAGATATTATAAATGATCAAAAGATTCCCCCTATTATGTTTGGTATTTTTTTTGTATTTCTAATAGTAATGAAAATATGGAAGATTTTTCTTTTTGATCTCTCTCTCTCTCTCCTCATACTCTCCATAGACACATACTTNTCCCTACCAATGTCTTTGTTAAGCCTCGTGTTCCAGTTTCCAGTACCGCTCCCTTCCAGTTCTACCCCTCGGGCACTACTTCGGCGCAACAGCTGACTGAACCACGAGGTCAGCAACTCAATAATCCCCCCTCCCCCCAACCATGGAATACTAGAATACTTAGCCAAATCCACCCCTCCAACCGAGGAAAAGAAAAATATTGGCCCGCCAGCTAAGTATGTCCAGTAATCATGAGGCATTAATATGGAGGAGTAGACCACCGAACAACCACCCACCACACTTATTTAACCTAAGCCTTCCAGGTCAATTTAATAATTTATTTCTCACAGACTAGGTAAGGCTAAAAGGAAGAGAGTTTTCTATTTAATTTAATTTTCCATTTGCGAAAATTATAGTAAATATAGCTAAATATTAATCCTAAGGAACAATTCATTTTTAATTTTTTTATTATATTTAATCTCGATGTTAGTAAAATTCCTCCTATTCATTAGTATCCTATGTAATTACTCAAGAAGTCTAAGTGGTTATTTCCAGCTATGAATACATAATTACTATACCTAGAGGAACGCGTCTTCACTGACTGTAATCCACGTCCCAATGGCAAGCGCTTTCAGGAGGAGTCTGCTGTTATCAAGCCGAACGTTGTCACGAACACTGTAAAACGTTGAACTGTCTGTTTATCTATTTCGAGCCAATCCCATTCTCTTTCAGTGTCTTGGGTTCTCAGGTAGCGAGGTCCATGCTCTGTTTCTTTCTTCTTTGGAATGTGAATCATGTATTTACACAATTAAATCATCGGGAGATACCATAATTGACGAAGGACCTAATGCACACTCAAACGTCATATTGAGATAGCGACCTTTACTGAAACGGATAAATAAAGAAAAACTAACACAATTTTAGAGCAAGGGAACAGAATAACAAATCTAACTGTCCCAGCCAGGGCTCGAACCTGGATCTCCTGCTATCGGAGCCGGTGCATTTACCATTTATGCTACTAGGACTAGTCTGATAAGTTATTAAATTCCCCGCAGTGTCGAGAGTTTCTGGGACAGTTAGATTTTTTATTCTGTTCCCTTGCACTAAAAGTGGTTAAAATTTACTTGGGACATAATTACAGTAACACAATACATTGGGGTCAGTGCAACGAGGAAGAAAACGGGAGTTCATAATTCCCGCTACTTGACGAACAAAATAGCCTATAAAATGTCACAAATTGACCCAACATAGAAAAGTTGATTGTTGGACATTTGTCAGTTTCCTGACATTGTTCGGCCTGAAGGTGGAATATCGCCAGTGAAAACAGATTCCTAAAGGGGGTTTATATGATTGCATGTGCATGTGTGCGTTTGCGTGTGCGTGAGTGTGTGTGTGTGTGTGTGTGTGTGTGTGTGTATGAGTTTATGTGATTGTACCCGTTACAATTAAGCACATTTACTTCAATAATGTACAAGAAATCAGCCGGGACTCGAACTCTGGTCTCCTGCTTTCCAGACAAATATGGACTGCTTTCCACAGTCTCATTTCAATTAACTACATTATTCAAGTCCTGAGGTCATCTCCTAAGCTTATATCCTTTTCTTCCCAAATCCCAAACTTTCGAAACCTTATCCTGAAACCTTGACTAGTTCCAGGCCATTTCTCTCCATTCCCTTGGCTTATAAGTTGATTTCCTGACAACCCTTTTACTCTGAATCCCTAAGAATTTGCTTCCTTCCAAAGACGCCAATCTCCTGTTCCATGGGTGATCCCTGAATTAAAAGACAGCGAAGACGTAATGCAGCCAAAAGGAAGACCTTCCATATCAAACATCCCGAAAACATCCAATACTAAGAATCCCATCGGAACCTCACTATCAATTCAGATATAGAATGGGAGCAAAAAATCCTCTTATGACCTAGCCGTGAGTTATTAAATCTCTTATTTACTACATCTTTTTTTATTATTTAGTTTTCCTTATTATTTTCGTTTCTCTGTCTTTTTTTTCTGCTATATGAAAAAATGGGAAAAACATTTCTTTGAAGAGAGTATATATGAGAGACAAGAGTAGGTAAGAAATTTAAGCGATATTGTTCCTTCTATTCAAGATTACAATGTAAAAATATTCACAAATTTGCGGAATGTGGCTTTAAATTTTTACACTTTTTGTAATATATAAACCATCAAATAGTTATTAGGGAAAGTGAAACAAATTAAAAAAAAAAAAAAAAAGGTTGAAACAATATTTATTGGAATGAACAGTGGGATCCAATCTCAATTGCTCTGAACTTGTTACTCCACGCAAATCCCTTAACTTGTTCCAGGGATCAATTGGGTTTTCGAAAACAAATTCATCGAAATTAACATTACAACATCAACAATTATATAATCATTATTAGTACTCAAGCTAACAGATTCTACTATCTGAGCTTTAGATTTTTCCGGGTTTCTCATGCTGCAGTTGCTATATATAATATTTTAAAAAAATTGTTGAAGACAAACATTCTCGAGATTGCTTCTCGAGACCAATATTACTATGCACAGGGCCCAGGCAGCTTGGCATCGCAGGCTCCTTGCTATATTAAAGATATCCAGATGTGTACTCTTTGGGCTGAACACAAAATTCCCAATCCCTCACCCAAGAGCAGGAAGGACTTCAGCCTAATAGTCATAGTTATCTTTTGGGGCAATCTTATCTCTTATGCTAAAGCTTGAAAGACAAGAGATTATCACACTGCAGGTGCACTGATAAGACCTGGCGAGTTATCTCTCTCCTACCTCACTGCCGATCATCTCCGAGTTCCTACTGAACCGATGTCTCCTCTCTCACTTCCTTGTTACGATGGAGTCCTGGAGTCGGGCAAGACTTAGTGGGGCTATTTCACTCACCAACTCCCTCTGAGTTTCAACCCCCCAACGCCTGTTCTCGCCCCATCATCAATTCCCTCCCTACCAATGTCTTNTGTGAAGAAAATGTAGAAATACTCAAGTAGTCTAAGTGGTTATTTCCAGCTATGAATATATAATTACTATACCTAGAGGAACGCGTCTTCACACTGTAATCCACGTCCTAATGGTAAGCGCTTTCAGGAAGAGTCTGCTGTTATCAAGCCGAACGTTGTCACGAACACTGTAAAACGTTGAACTGTCTGTTTATCTATTTCGAGTCAATCCCATTCTCTTCCAGTCTGTTGGGTTCTCAGGTAGCTAGGTCCATGCTCTGTTTCCTTCTTCTTTGGAATGTGAATCATGTATTTACACAACTAAATCATCGGGAGATACCATAATTGACGAAGGATCTAATGTACACTCAAACGTCGTATTGTGATAGCGACCTTTACTGAAACGGATAAATAAACAAAAACTAACACAATTATAGTGCAAGGGAGCTGAATAAAAAATCTAACTTTCCCAGCCAGGACTGAAACCTGGATCTCCTGCTATCCAGGCCGGTGCATTTACCATTTATCCTACCAGGCCAAGTCTGATAAGTTATTAAATCCCCGCACTAGTGTCGAGAGTCGCTGGGACAGTTAGATTTTTTATTCTGTTCCCTTGCACTAACAATTGTTAACAAAAAAAAATTTATAAAAACTAACACATTTTGACACAATGATAATCTCGGACAAATGTCTTGGTCTGAATAAACCATAAAACGCCACACGTAATTTATAAAATTGGTGCATAAATACAGTCGCACAATACACTGGGGTCAGTGCAACGAGGAAGAAAACGGGAGTTCATAATTCCCGCTACCTGACGAACAAAATAGCCTATAAAATGTCACAAATTGACTCAACATAGAAAAGTAGATTGTTGAACATTTGGAAACTTCCTGACGACATTGTTCGGTCTGAAGGTGGAATATAGCCAATGAAAACAGTCCTAAAGGGGGTTCATATGAGTGCATGTACATGTGTGAGTGTGTGTTTATGAGTTTATGCGATTGTGCCCGTTACAATTAAGCGGATTTCAGGTGTTCCAAGATGGTAATTCAAAGTGTGAGTAACGAAATTTACTTTAATAATATACAAGAAATGCAAGGGAGTTAGAATAAAGAAATCTTACTACCTCCTCCGGGCTTCGAACCCGGGTCTCCTGCTTTCCGGACAAGTATGCTGGCCTCTACACCACCATTGGTATTTAACCCAACATTAAATTTTATACAAGAAATGCAATGGAGTTAGAATACAAATGTAGGTAGTAAAATTTTTTATTCTAACTCCCTTGCATTTTTTATGTAAAATTTAACGTGGGATTAAATACCACAACTAAAACCATTATTTAAAGAAGAAATGTAGGAAAAAACGAGAGAGTCTAACGAATAGCTGACAATGTTAGCTCCCTCGAGCATAAGAGGATATATTCGCCTTACTTCGGGGGTTTAAACTCCCAGCAGAGTGCGTGGAGTAGAAGAAATTATCTAGCATGCTCGGTGGTGTAGTGGCCAGCATACTTGCCCGGAAAGCAGGAGAGCCGGGTTCGAGTCCCAGCTGAGGTAGTAAGATTTTTTTATTCTAACTTCCTAGCATTTCTTTTATAAAATTTAACGTGGGATTAAATACCACTACTAAAATCAACATTTACTTTAATAACCGGATTGAAAAAAAAAAAAAAAATGTAAGAACATTCAAGTTTGATATCAAGCTTAACTACTCATCAGTTTGGCTGGGTGTACAACAAGATTCATCCGGTTTACCTGAGTGAGGTCATAAGCGCCATCAACTGCAGATCATACTGGATGGCTACTGCCGCCTTCTAGTTGTATCGAGACATGGCTTAGAAGTCATTCGCTGTCTCTCCGCCGTTCTTCGTCAGAGGGACCCATGCTGACGGGGTGTTACACTAATTTGTATTCGACTCTTCATGATTGCGGAGATTTCGCTAGCCCCTTCCCGAATCCTATATGCTATCGTATATCCTCCGCCTAACGTCCCTTCGACCCAGGCTTCTTCGAATCTCTCCTCTTATCAGTTATCCCTTCTTAGGACTGCTTATTGGTAACCTGAGTACCAACTTCCTCACTCATTCCTCTTGAAATATTCTCCTCCTCCCATTGTCTCCAAATTACCTTTTTCTCTCCAACACATTTCACTTCCACTTTTTCTTCGTGGATTGATTTCTTCCTTGTACCCTAATCTTCTCCCGTTCTCTGCTCAGAATCATGCAACGTTCCTCGCTGACCACAGTCTCATTTTAATTAACTACATTATTCAAGTCCTAAGGCCATCTCCTAAGCTTATATCCTTTTCTTCCCAAATCCTTGACTAGTTCCAGGTTATTTCTTTCCATTCCCTTGGCTTATAAGTTGATTTCCTGACAACCCTTTTACTCTGAATCCCTAAGAACTTGCTTCCTTCAAAAGACGCCGTTCTCCTGTTCCGTGGGTGATCCCTGAATTAAAAGACAGCGAAGACGTAATGCAGCCAAAAGGAAGACCTTCCATATCAAACATCCCGAAAACATCCAATGCTAAGAATCCCTTAGGAGCCTCACTATCAATTCAGATATAGAATGGGAGCAAAAAATCCTCTTATGACCTAGCCGTGAGTTATTAAATCTCTTATTTACTATATCTTTTTTTATTATTTAGTTTTCCTTATTATTTTCGTTTCTCTGTCTTTTTTTTTTTGCTATATGAAAAAATGGAAAAAACATTTCCTTGAAGAGAGTATATATGAGAGACAAGAGTAGGTAAGAAATTTAAGCGATATTGTTCCTTCTATTCAAGATTACTATGTCAAAATATTCACAAATATGCGGAATGTGGCTTTAAATTTTTACACTTTTTGTAATATATAACACCATCAAATAGCTATTAGGGGAACTGAAACAAATTAAAAAAAAAAGAAAAAAAAAAAAAAGGATGAGACAAAATTTTTTAAAATGAACAGTGTGATCCAATCTCAATTGCTCTGAACTTGTTACTCCACGCAAATCCCTTAACTTGTTCCAGGGATCAATTGGGTTGTCGAAAACAAATCCATCGAGATTAACATTACAACATCAACAATTATATAATCATTATTAGTACTCAAGCTAACAGATTCTACTATCTGAGCTTTAGATTTTTCCGGGTTTCTCATGCTGCAGTTGCTATATATAATATTTTAAAAAAATTGTTGAAGACAAACATTCTCGAGATTGCTTCTCGAGACCAATATTACTATGCACAGGGCCCAGGCAGCTTGGCATCGCAGGCTCCTTGCTATATTAAAGATATCCAGATGTGTACTCTTTGGGCTGAACACAAAATTCCCAATCCCTCACCCAAGAGCAGGAAGGACTTCAGCCTAATAGTCATAGTTATCTTCTGGGGCAATCTTATCTCTTATGCTAAAGCTTGAAAGACAAGAGATTATCACACTGCAGGTGCACTGATAAGACCTGGCGAGTTATCTCTCTCCTTACTAGACNAAAAATGGAAAAAACATTTCCTTGAAGAGAGTATATATGAGAGACAAGAGTAGGTAAGAAATTTAAGCGATATTGTTCCTTCTATTCAAGATTACTATGTCAAAATATTCACAAATATGCGGAATGTGGCTTTAAATTTTTACACTTTTTGTAATATATAACACCATCAAATAGCTATTAGGGGAACTGAAACAAATTAAAAAAAAAAGAAAAAAAAAAAAAAGGATGAGACAAAATTTTTTAAAATGAACAGTGTGATCCAATCTCAATTGCTCTGAACTTGTTACTCCACGCAAATCCCTTAACTTGTTCCAGGGATCAATTGGGTTGTCGAAAACAAATCCATCGAGATTAACATTACAACATCAACAATTATATAATCATTATTAGTACTCAAGCTAACAGATTCTACTATCTGAGCTTTAGATTTTTCCGGGTTTCTCATGCTGCAGTTGCTATATATAATATTTTAAAAAAATTGTTGAAGACAAACATTCTCGAGATTGCTTCTCGAGACCAATATTACTATGCACAGGGCCCAGGCAGCTTGGCATCGCAGGCTCCTTGCTATATTAAAGATATCCAGATGTGTACTCTTTGGGCTGAACACAAAATTCCCAATCCCTCACCCAAGAGCAGGAAGGACTTCAGCCTAATAGTCATAGTTATCTTTTGGGGCAATCTTATCTCTTATGCTAAAGCTTGAAAGACAAGAGATTATCACACTGCAGGTGCACTGATAAGACCTGGCGAGTTATCTCTCTCCTACCTCACTGCCGATCATCTCCGAGTTCCTACTGAACCGATGTCTCCTCTCTCACTTCCTTGTTACGATGGAGTCCTGGAGTCGGGCAAGACTTAGTGGGGCTATTTCACTCACCAACTCCCTCCGAGTTTCAACCCCCCAACGCCTGTTCTCGCCCCATCACCAATTCCCTCCCTACCAATGTCTTTGTTAAGCCTCGTGTTCCAGTTTCCAGTACCGCTCCCTTCCAGTTCTACCCCTCGGGCACTACTTCGGCGCAACAGCTGACTGAACCACGAGGTCAGCAACTCAATAATCCCCCCTCCCCCCAACCATGGAATACTAGAATACTTAGCCAAATCCACCCCTCCAACCGAGGAAAAGAAAAATATTGGCCCGCCAGCTAAGTATGTCCAGTAATCATGAGGCATTAATATGGAGGAGTAGACCACCGAACAACCACCCACCACACTTATTTAACCTAAGCCTTCCAGGTCAATTTAATAATTTATTTCTCACAGACTAGGTAAGGCTAAAAGGAAGAGAGTTTTCTATTTAATTTAATTTTCCATTTGCGAAAATTATAGTAAATATAGCTAAATATTAATCCTAAGGAACAATTCATTTTTAATTTTTTTATTATATTTAATCTCGATGTTAGTAAAATTCCTCCTATTCATTAGTATCCTATGTATTAAGGGCTTATAATACGTGTTAGCAAGCTAAATTATTCTCGACATTGGTTTTAACAAATGTTAAAGCTCTTTATCAAATGCTACATGTAGAGATCAAAATATGAGGGAAAATATTGAAATGTGAGGTTATTTTACCACAAATATCATGATTTTAATTCATTCTTAGTTTTTTATTATATTTAATCTCGATGCTAGTAAAATTCCTCCTATTCATTAGTATCCTACGTATTAAGGGCTTATAATGGTGTTAGCAAGCTAAATTATTCTCGACATTGGTTTATAACACATGTTAAAGTTCTTTATTAGATGCTACATGTAGAGATCAAAATATGAGGGCAAATATTTAAATATGCGCATTAATAAATGAAATTTCTTATCTTTTGTGTAGATCATTAGTTAAAATTAAATTGTTATAATATTTTTATCTTATTTAAACTCTTATTTATAACAACTTGTCCATTAAGCATTGAAATTTACTGATAATTTTTTTAAGCAACTTATTATTCCCACTTCTAAAGACAAAGTATAAATGAAGTATTTATTTGTAAATCACACGTCAATTGGAAAGTCACTCATTACAATACACTTTCTTCCTCTATGATAGTAATAAACTAACGAGTAAATTATCGTTAGTGTTGAGGGAGGTAACATCCTTTTCGGTTTTGGCGTCTACTATATTGAGTTTGTAGATTAGATTAGGATTAAATGGCGCATTTTGCAGGATGAAAAAGCTATGGCTGCAGTCAGTACAGTTGTTCCTAACGTTTACCAATGGACAACTGACCTTTTAAATAAAAATTTGTTTGGATTTTAAATAAATGCCAGTACCAAGATCACGAAGCTAAAAATCCACGATTGGTATGTTTCAATTTTTACCAGTAAAATCAGCTTCAATGGGGTAAGCTCAATCATCGATATTCTCGATTGACGAATAGGAATAACATACATAATCTGTGAGTAACACAGGTCGGGAATCACTTGTCACACAAGTGGCAGTCACACATAGAGTGATTGATCTCCATAGATCAATAGTTCCATCTACAACTTATGCTACGAGTGACAGTTGTCAGGTGTATTTTAAAATGAAAATCTATTCCATAATTAATTAATAAAATAAAATAACACACTCGATACAATATATTAACTGGTATAAAAAAAATTAAGTATAACTATAATATAACTTATTTTTTAAGTTTTTAAGAAATTAATATAACCTTTTTTTTCTTCAAAGTAGAGAATTTATCACAATAAAAATAAAACTAAGCTTATTCATTAATTAGTTCATTTGTTGGGAAAAAAGTATTTTTATAATTAGTTGAAGCATGTTGGCAAGAGTATTCTCTACTTATAGCTGTACATTGGGTTAGGTCCAAGTGAAAGTATGCAGGTCTAACGGAGGCGGCATATGAGACTGATGCCAAGAGCATCATCCCCTGAAGCGAGGCAGTTGTTCAGCTCACAGCAACACTCACTTTGATTCAAATGT
>KZ807936.1:205530-230736 GCA_000696205.2 Oncopeltus fasciatus
AAGTAATAGTTGCATGCTTCGATGGAAATAAAAAAAAAAAAAAAAAGGTTGAAACAATATTTATTGGAATGAACAGTGGGATCCAATCTCAATTGCTCTGAACTTGTTACTCCACGCAAATCCCTTAACTTGTTCCAGGGATCAATTGGGTTTTCGAAAACAAATTCATCGAAATTAACATTACAACATCAACAATTATATAATCATTATTAGTACTCAAGCTAACAGATTCTACTATCTGAGCTTTAGATTTTTCCGGGTTTCTCATGCTGCAGTTGCTATATATAATATTTTAAAAAAATTGTTGAAGACAAACATTCTCGAGATTGCTTCTCGAGACCAATATTACTATGCACAGGGCCCAGGCAGCTTGGCATCGCAGGCTCCTTGCTATATTAAAGATATCCAGATGTGTACTCTTTGGGCTGAACACAAAATTCCCAATCCCTCACCCAAGAGCAGAAAGGACTTCAGCCTAATAGTCATAGTTATCTTCTGGGGCAATCTTATCTCTTATGCTAAAGCTTGAAAGACAAGAGATTATCATACTGCAGGTGCACTGATAAGACCTGGCGAGTTATCTCTCTCCTTATCACTCCTACCTCACTGCCGATCATCTCCGAGTTCCTACTGAACCGATGTCTCCTCTCTCACTTCCTTGTTACGATGGAGTCCTGGAGTCGGGCAAGACTTAGTGGGGCTATTTCACTCACCAACTCCCTCCGAGTTTCAACCCCCCAACGCCTGTTCTCGCCCCATCATCAATTCCCTCCCTACCAATGTCTTTGTTAAGCCTCGAGTTCTAGTTTCCAGTATCGCTTCCTTCCAGTTCTACTCCTCGGGCACTACTTCGGCGCAACAGCTGACTGAACCACGAGGTCAGCTACTCAATAGTCCCCCCCCCCCCCTCATGCATGGAGTACTAGAATACTTAGCCAAATCCACCCCTCCAACCGAGGAAAAGAAAAATATTGGCCCGCCAGCTAAGTATGTCCAGTAATCATGAGGCATTAATATGGAGGAGTAGACCACCGAACAACCACCCACCACACTTATTTAACCTAAGCCTTCCAGGTCAATTTAATAATTTATTTCTCACAGACTAGGTAAGGCTAAAAGGAAGAGAGTTTTCTATTTAATTTAATTTTCCATTTGCGAAAATTATAGTAAATATAGCTAAATATTAATCCTAAGGAACAATTCATTTTTAATTTTTTTATTATATTTAATCTCGATGTTAGTAAAATTCCTCCTATACATTAGTATCCTATGTATTAAGGGCTTATAATACGTGTTAGCAAGCTAAATTATTCTCGACATTGGTTTTAACAAATGTTAAAGCTCTTTATCAAATGCTACATGTAGAGATCAAAATATGAGGGAAAATATTGAAATGTGAGGTTATTTTACCACAAATATCATGATTTTAATTCATTCTTAGTTTTTTATTATATTTAATCTCGATGCTAGTAAAATTCCTCCTATTCATTAGTATCCTATGTATTAAGGGCTTATAATACGTGTTAGCAAGCTAAATTATTCTCGACATTGGTTTATATCACATGTTAAAGTTCTTTATCAGATGCTACATGTAGAGATCAAAATATGAGGGCAAATATTGAAATGTGAGGTTATTTTACCACAACTATCATGATTTTAATTCATTTTAGTTTTTTATTATATTTAATCTCGATGCTAGTAAAATTCCTCCTATTCATTAGTATCCTATGTATTAAGGGCTTATAATACGTGTTAGCAAGCTAAATTATTCTCGACATTGGTTTATATCACATGTTAAAGTTCTTTATCAGATGCTACATGTAGAGATCAAAATATGAGGGCAAATATTGAAATGTGAGGTTATTTTACCACAACTATCATGATTTTAATTCATTTTAGTTTTTTATTATATTTAATCTCGATGCTAGTAAAATTCCTCCTATTCATTAGTATCCTATGTATTAAGGGCTTATAATACGTGTTAGCAAGCTAAATTATTCTCGACATTGGTTTATATCACATGTTAAAGTTCTTTATCAGATGCTACATGTAGAGATCAAAATATGAGGGCAAATATTGAAATGTGAGGTTATTTTACCACAACTATCATGATTTTAATTCATTTTAGTTTTTTATTATATTTAATCTCGATGCTAGTAAAATTCCTCCTATTCATTAGTATCCTATGTATTAAGGGCTTATAATACGTGTTAGCAAGCTAAATTATTCTCGACATTGGTTTATATCACATGTTAAAGTTCTTTATCAGATGCTACATGTAGAGATCAAAATATGAGGGCAAATATTGAAATGTGAGGTTATTTTACCACAACTATCATGATTTTAATTCATTTTAGTTTTTTATTATATTTAATCTCGATGCTAGTAAAATTCCTCCTATTCATTAGTATCCTATGTATTAAGGGCTTATAATACGTGTTAGCAAGCTAAATTATTCTCGACATTGGTTTATATCACATGTTAAAGTTCTTTATCAGATGCTACATGTAGAGATCAAAATATGAGGGCAAATATTGAAATGTGAGGTTATTTTACCACAACTATCATGATTTTAATTCATTTTAGTTTTTTATTATATTTAATCTCGATGCTAGTAAAATTCCTCCTATTCATTAGTATCCTATGTATTAAGGGCTTATAATACGTGTTAGCAAGCTAAATTATTCTCGACATTGGTTTATATCACATGTTAAAGTTCTTTATCAGATGCTACATGTAGAGATCAAAATATGAGGGCAAATATTGAAATGTGAGGTTATTTTACCACAACTATCATGATTTTAATTCATTTTAGTTTTTTATTATATTTAATCTCGATGCTAGTAAAATTCCTCCTATTCATTAGTATCCTATGTATTAAGGGCTTATAATACGTGTTAGCAAGCTAAATTATTCTCGACATTGGTTTATATCACATGTTAAAGTTCTTTATCAGATGCTACATGTAGAGATCAAAATATGAGGGCAAATATTGAAATGTGAGGTTATTTTACCACAACTATCATGATTTTAATTCATTTTAGTTTTTTATTATATTTAATCTCGATGCTAGTAAAATTCCTCCTATTCATTAGTATCCTATGTATTAAGGGCTTATAATACGTGTTAGCAAGCTAAATTATTCTCGACATTGGTTTATATCACATGTTAAAGTTCTTTATCAGATGCTACATGTAGAGATCAAAATATGAGGGCAAATATTGAAATGTGAGGTTATTTTACCACAACTATCATGATTTTAATTCATTTTAGTTTTTTATTATATTTAATCTCGATGCTAGTAAAATTCCTCCTATTCATTAGTATCCTATGTATTAAGGGCTTATAATACGTGTTAGCAAGCTAAATTATTCTCGACATTGGTTTATATCACATGTTAAAGTTCTTTATCAGATGCTACATGTAGAGATCAAAATATGAGGGCAAATATTGAAATGTGAGGTTATTTTACCACAACTATCATGATTTTAATTCATTTTAGTTTTTTATTATATTTAATCTCGATGCTAGTAAAATTCCTCCTATTCATTAGTATCCTATGTATTAAGGGCTTATAATACGTGTTAGCAAGCTAAATTATTCTCGACATTGGTTTATATCACATGTTAAAGTTCTTTATCAGATGCTACATGTAGAGATCAAAATATGAGGGCAAATATTGAAATGTGAGGTTATTTTACCACAACTATCATGATTTTAATTCATTTTAGTTTTTTATTATATTTAATCTCGATGCTAGTAAAATTCCTCCTATTCATTAGTATCCTATGTATTAAGGGCTTATAATACGTGTTAGCAAGCTAAATTATTCTCGACATTGGTTTATATCACATGTTAAAGTTCTTTATCAGATGCTACATGTAGAGATCAAAATATGAGGGCAAATATTGAAATGTGAGGTTATTTTACCACAACTATCATGATTTTAATTCATTTTAGTTTTTTATTATATTTAATCTCGATGCTAGTAAAATTCCTCCTATTCATTAGTATCCTATGTATTAAGGGCTTATAATACGTGTTAGCAAGCTAAATTATTCTCGACATTGGTTTATATCACATGTTAAAGTTCTTTATTAAATGCTACATGTAGAGATCAAAATATGAGGGCAAATATTTAAATATGCGCATTAATAAATGAAATTTCTTATCTTTTGTGTAGATCATTAGTTAAAATTAAATTGTTATAATATTTTTATCTTATTTAAACTCTTATTTATAACAACTTGTCCATTAAGCATTGAAATTTACTGATAATTTTTTTAAGCAACTTATTATTCCCACTTCTAAAGACAAAGTATAAATGAAGTATTTATTTGTAAATCACACGTCAATTGGAAAGTCACTCATTACAATACACTTTCTTCCTCTATGATAGTAATAAACTAACGAGTAAATTATCGTTAGTGTTGAGGGAGGTAACATCCTTTTCGGTTTTGGCGTCTACTATATTGAGTTTGTAGATTAGATTAGGATTAAATGGCATTTTGCAGGATGAAAAAGCTATGGCTGCAGTCAGTACAGTTGTTCCTAACGTTTACCAATGGACAACTGACCTTTTAAATAAAAATTTGTTTGGATTTTAAATAAATGCCAGTACCAAGATCACGATTCTAAAAATCCACGATTGGTATGTTTCAATTTTTACCAGTAAAATCAGCTTCAATGGGGTAAGCTCAATCATCGATATTCTCGATTGACGAATAGGAATAACATACATAATCTGTGAGTAACACAGGTCGGGAATCACTTGTCACACAAGTGGCAGTCACACATAGAGTGATTGATCTCCATAGATCAATAGTTCCATCTACAACTTATGCTACGAGTGACAGTTGTCAGGTGTATTTTAAAATGAAAATCTATTCCATAATTAATTAATAAAATAAAATAACACACTCGATACAATATATTAACTGGTATAAAAAAAAATAAGTATAACTATAATATAACTTATTTTTTAAGTTTTTAAGAAATTAATATAACCTTTTTTTTCTTCAAAGTAGAGAATTTATCACAATAAAAATAAAACTAAGCTTATTCATTAATTAGTTCATTTGTTGGGAAAAAAGTATTTTTATAATTAGTTGAAGCATGTTGGCAAGAGTATTCTCTACTTATAGCTGTACATTGGGTTAGGTCCAAGTGAAAGTATGCAGGTCTAACGGAGGCGGCATATGAGACTGATGCCAAGAGCATCATCCCCTGAAGCGAGGCAGTTGTTCAGCTCACAGCAACACTCACTTTGATATCTATGTGTGAGTTCGGCTACATAACAGGTGTTGTGGAACTCAGCGGTCAGCGGACTGCTGGCAAGGGGGAGAGTTATTTACTAATACATACATTTATGTAAAAAGTGGGAGTAATAAGTTACTTTAAAAAAAATTGTCTCTAAATCTTAATCTTTAATGAATAGGGTGTTTTAAGGAATTGTAAAAATGTGTTTAGAAAATAAAAAATAAAACCAGTACTACTTAACTGAAAAACTAAGCTAACTAAGTTGTCCTCTTTAAGATAAACACACGCGCACACACGCACACACACACACACACACATACACACACACACACACACACATATATATATATATATAAAACTAATGATCAGACAAAAAAAAATATAATTTATTAATTCAATATGTACAGGGAATACTATTTATACAAGGAAACACCGACTCTTCGTACTGTAAGTATTTACTTCTACTTATCGTAAAAATACTTATTGTACATTACATCTCAATCGGCGATATGGACAGAAGTCCATGAGCGTATAGAAATACAGACTCATGAATAAGAAATCCAATATTACGATTGAAAACAAAACTGACGCTCTACAAAAACTTATTACGACCAATCTGGACTTACGGAGTAGAAATCTGGGGTGCCGCCAAGCCTTCCAACACCCAAAGAATCCAGTCCTTTCAATCCAAAACCCTGAAAATAATTGCAAATGCTCCCTATTATGTAGCCAATTCTTTCCTTCAACACGATCTTAATATCCCTTTTGTCTAAGACTTCATTTCTTCCCGCTTCACCCTTTTCCACAGTAAACTGCCATACCATTCTAATCCACTAGCACAGACCATGTCTTCCAACTCTATCCCCAACAACCCTCCCCGTCGACTCAAACGAAGATAGCCCCGTGACCTCCTGGGGACATAATCTGTAAATAATTTGAGAGTGGTGTCATTGGTCCCCTTCTCTCCTCATGTTATTGATATTTTTACTACTCATTTTAATCAAATCACTAAATTTTTTTTATAAAAATGTAATGAGTAATGTTTTTAATATTCATTGTGGTGATCAAATTACAAAATGTTTAAATTTAACAGAATGTAATAAATAAATAAAAGTTTAATAATGTTACATCATACATTAAAGGTTGACTGCGAAGTTGAAGGGACCCTGAATTCGCTGTCACTTTGCGAATGGGGCCTTTGGTCTTGAATGAGCTCAGCCATTAGAGAAGAAAAAGATAAATAATTGGTGTTTCTTTAATGCTTCCTCCAGAAATGTATATTTTTAAAATTAATTAATAAACATTTTGAAATACTTGTCCAAATAGTTTGGTTCCTAAAAGTAGCATCTAATGAAAAAATTTAAACATGTGTTATAAAACAATGTGAAGTTCAAGTTAGCTCGCTTACACAATAAGCCCTTAATATGATGCCTACAAATGGAAGGATTCATTTAAAAGAGATTAAACAGAATAAAATTATATTTTATTACAGTTTTTATTAATTGAAATAAATTAAACAGCAAAGTTTTTTCTCTGTAGCCTTACCTAGTCCGTGAGAAAGCTTGGAAATGACTTAGATGATTAAGGTAAAATGAGTAATGCAGTGACTAGATTAGAAAGGTATCTTTTTCTTTTTTTTTTTTTTTTTTTTTTTTTTTTTTTTTTTTTTTTTTTTTTTTTTTTTTTTTNAAAAAAAAAAAACATGGCATTCAATATCAATCACATGAGGAGAGAATGAGACCAATGACACCACTCTCAAGGGTAGGTATCACAACATTACACTTTTTATAAAATAAATTGCACCTTTAAATAAATAAAGGCCTGCTTACTGACGTAAGGATTTGAGATGACTAGGTAAAAATGAAAGGCAGAATATTATAAATTAAACAATTATTGAGAGGGAATAAAATAAAAAAATCTATCTGTCCCAGCCAAGACTCGAACCTGGATCTACTGCTTTCCGGGCTGGTATGATTTCATTACACCACCGGGACGAGCTAGATAACTTAAAATATAACTTAAATTCCCAACACACTAGCGAGAGCCTAACCCACGAGAAAGACGAATATATCGTCTTATGCTCGAAGAAGCTGACATTGTCTAGCTATTTATCTCGTTATTTACTTTTTTTAATTTTCATTTATAAATATTAATTTTGTTGTGGTTTATTATCCCTTAATATTTTATTCTATTCCCTCTAATTAATTTTTTAAAATTTACGTGGGATAATCCAATAATTTCCCTGGCCGGCCAATTTTTTTTATCGACTGGGGGGAGGGTTATTTCTGACTGTTCTACTTTTCCATATTAAGGTCATATGGCCTACTTGATCGGCAAATATTCTTCTTTTTTTACTCTAGACTCATTGGCAGGGGCGATATTGGGTGTTTTAAACTATATAAAAATATATTCAAATACCATGAAAACTGGACTTGTTAGGCTGGGTAATATTCTCATTTTGTTTTTTATTCTAGGGGTAGAGGGTTTTTAAGTGTCCTACTCCCACTTATTAAAATCTCATGTTTACTGGACATATTTGGCTTGTCGGCCAACATTCATCTTATTCCCATTGCCCTGGTGAAGTCTATTGGCTTAGGGAGTGTACTGAAGAATTTTATAGCCCTAAATTTTACTTGCTGGACTTACTTTGCTGCCTGCCTGTTATTCTCTTTTTCTATGTGCTTAATGGGGAAGAGGTTTGCTTAGTTAATAGATTTACTTTTTTGGCCGGGAAATATTCTTTTTCTTCCCATTTTCAGGAGAGTCTCTGGCTGGAATGTGTGGTATTCTTCCATCATAAAGTCCCATGCTATCTGAACATATCATTCTCCGCGCCAATTATTCTTATTATCCCGTAGTTAGAAGGCGGTTCTTGCTGAAAGTTTTACCTCTCCGAAGAATGACCTGAGCTTATTTGACTCCTTGTCCAAAGCTTTACTTCCTTCCCATAGATAAGGGGATAGTTGGGAGCGACTTTTCCTCATTAAAGTCACATGTACTGAACATAAATGACTGGCAAATATTCTTATTTCACCTTTGATAAGACGACAGGGCTGTTGCTGAGATTTCTATTCCCCCATATTGAAGTCTCATGATAACTGAATACTTGGCTGGCCAATATTATTCTTTCCTTTGGCTTTGGGGTGGGGGGATGCGGTAGCTGAATTTTCTCTGCCGATTGGGCTATTATGCATTCTACTTCACTCACTTGAATGACCGGCTAACATTCTGTTTTTCACCATTGTCCTGTGGGGAGGAGATGTTGCTGAGTGTTTCGCTGCTCCATGTTGAAGACCTACTCTTACAGGTCTTTATTTGTTGGCCAGCCTTTCTCTCGCCATTGGCCTGAGTGGTCCCACGATTCTACTAGACTGGGCTGGCCGGCCACTATTCATTATTTCCTGCTGGCTTGAGGGAGGGGGATCGGCTGAGTTTTCAGCTCCGCCATATTAAAGTCCCACGAGTATACTGGACTTATTTGGCCCCCGGCCAATATTCATTTTTAACCTCTGGCTAGGTGGCAGGTGTGCTCCAGAGATTCTTATACCTTGAAATGAAATTCACATCGCTGGTCGACCAATATTATTACTTTACACAATATTGGCCAGCCAATAGTTTTCTTTTCCCCTTTGTCTAGGGGAAGAGGATTGCTGAATGTTCCCTTCAATGAGGGCTGAGTGTCCAGAGAGCTACTCCTCTATTTGAAAGGTCCTCATTATCACACTGGACCTTCTTGGCTGGTCAATATCCTTATTTTCCCCATTAGTCTGAGTTACAGGACTTTAAAGTGTTCTACTCCTACATATTAAAGTCCCCCGTTTATTGGAATTACTTGGCTCTCAGGTCAATATTCTTCTTTTAACTTTTATTGGCCGGGAATTGGGGAGGTCTAATGAGTGTTACCCCAATTGGTGAGGAGGGGGGGCGGACGGAAGAATTTATTACTCATCCATTTTAAACTATCACGATTACTCCACTTCTTGGATGGCCTTTACTAATATTAATAATTTTCTATTGGCTTGGAGCAATGGGACATTGCTGAATGTTTTACTCCTCATGGTGTCCCTGTTGGCTGTCAAAGTAAGAATACTTTCATACCTTCCATTGTCCGTCTTCATTGGTTTCTGCAAACCATGCAGAAACCAATGAAGACGGACATCGGAAGGTATGACAGTTCTATATTCATTGGTAGTGAAAATAATCTTTTAGATTATTTACCTAAGAATACTTTCCCCATTTGTCAGGAGTTGAAGAGCTGTTGAGTGTGTGTGTGTGTGTGTAAAAAACTGATTGAAATCGAAATATTTATTGCCTCTTCGTTGAATTGTTTTCAGAAGATATCTGTCGACAATTGATACATTGTAGCTTCTCCAGATACTTCTGAATCAGGCATTCAAACACTAATTATAAGTATTTGTGTACAACTGTGTTAAAAAGTTTAAGTTAATTTAGGTAGCGATTCAAAAAGATTTATGCCCGGTCTTATGAGATGGATATCGGTCTACTGAAAGTTGCAGACATATGTCACACCGAGGAAGGACAGGTATAGGTAAAATGCATCCCAAGTATACACCAAGGTGAACCACTATCTCTACTCCTCTTCAACATATACATAAATAAAGAACTTAGTATAACTATTATTAAAAAGCGACGAGAGAATTACTTCAATATGCTGATGATTTAATGATAATTATGATAAGGACCAGGCTAGAGGAATATTTGACAACAATGAAAGAAACTGTAGCAAATTTTAGAATAGACCTTAACAAAAAGAATAGAGATTTTAATGTTAAAAAAGTAAAACGATACCTTTCGCATGGAAAAAAGTTAAAATAGAAGAGGTAAACCTTATATTTAATTATTAAAGTATAGCAACTACTGCAAGGTTAAAAATCTTGGATTATAGTTTGCCTCAAAATTAAATTTCAGAAACAAATTTCAAAATAAATACAAACATTATTGTTATTACTTAATGACTAATCAACCTAATTAAATATATTGGTGAAATATCCAGGAAAATGTCCTTCCAATTTTTAGCTGATCACTTTATTAATTTCTTTATTGATTGGAGGTATTTTAAATACAGCTAATAAACATAACCGAATTATAGAAATGAAATTGACATGTGCTAGAATTAATTATTAAAATTTTGGAGATAATCAGGATCGTTGATGTGATATGCAATTTGAATAAAAAAGCTTTCACTTGATTAGAAAAAAAAATTAAAATATAAAAAGTAAAAGACTGTTTTTTCATATAAATATTATTAANAAATTAACCAACTTCCGTAGGATATTTTATTGTTCTTTATGTATACAGTCTAAATTTATAATAGTTTAAACGGGTATTTTAAAAATTGTTTTAATCATTATATTTTTACTATTGTTTTTATTTATAGTTTATATTGTTAGATATATATTTTTATATGCTTAATATAAGATATATTTATGCACTGATTAAAATATTTTGTACTTTGATGATTGGTGACTGAGCTCCGATGATGAATCACTGATCCTGAAAGCACTCGGCAACCTCGCATTTTACAAAAGAAAAATTGATTTTATCTGATAATACAAAATGTAAAATATAATTATCTGTATTAAGAGCAACACTTATTGTTCAGAGAACTTTAAATTTCCCTACAGATGCTCTTCAGCTGACCGACCACCTGAGCTCTGTGCTGCCATCTGTGGAGAGTCCCCACAACGACAGGACCCTTGCATAGACAAGAAAAGATTAAGATCCTACTCTCTTCAGCCAGCTAGCCACCTTTTTTTCATGCTCAGTTCTTTCTTCTTCTTAAATATGTTCGAGTAGAAGAACAAGTGGCCTGCTCTGGGCAAGACGGGATGGAGAGAAGAACAAGAAGATGGAGAGGAACGCAATACATTTAACACCCACTGGCCAGTGATTTTAAACTAAGCTGTGAGTACTAACTCATTGTCCCTCACACACAAGGACTTTCAACATTAATTTATCATGCAATGAAGTAACTCAACATCAATTCATCATGCAACATCAGCAGTGCCCTCAACTCATCAACATCTCAGTTTAGGATTTTAATAATGACTCCTCATTTTTATTTTATCTTTCACTAACCTCTATCTGTCTCATTTCTTTTCTTTTCTTATTTTATGCACTTAATTTATGTTTAATTTCATTGATCATATTATATTTTCATACAGTCCACTCATTGCTTTATTTCAAACCCCAGCCCCTTTTATTTATTGGTGTGCTATATCATTACTCAATAATTATTCATCATTTTCATTTCCTTATAACAATTTTATATGATAGCATAGCAATTATCAAACATATTATACAAAACTTATAGTATATAGCATTTTGTTTTTAATTGATAGATCATTTTACATATCTGACAAGAATAGGCAGTCAATTATCCTATGACGCATTGAATTGATCACTTGTGTGAATAGCGATTGATGGCTGGTCTCTGTGGAACTAGAAGAGAGTACTTAAGAAGTAGTAAGATAAGCACACAAAAGAAGAAAAAGACGGGGAAAATTAGCGAGCTAGGAGCCCAAAGAGAAGAGCTGGTGGAGGTCGGCCGGTCACGAGCTTCCGTGTCTTGCCGGTTGCGCAAATGATGATAGCACCTTGGCATCTCTGGTGTAGAGCCACCCGGAGGACATCTTAGCATGCGAGGTCGGCCTACCAGGATCCTCTGAAGTCAAGGTCCTCCGCAGCTAGCCTCTTCACAGATAGCCAGCTAGTCATGCTGGTCGGCTAGCTAAGCTTCTAACGCCAGTTGACCAGCATGACTAGTGATATGAGGATACGATAAACTCTCGTATTCTCATATCACAGATATTTCACTACTTTTTCTTTAAATAAAACTTTTAATTTGGAGGTAAATTTGTTGACCGTCAGGTTTTATGAAGATAGGATTATTAAGAATTTCTTCTTGGTAGTTGAAGAATTAAAAGCTAATTAGTAAGAAAAACAAGTTTTTCTTTTATTCAAAGTTTCTGACTGAATTTCAGGCCTTCAAATGGAGTGACAGGGATAGAGGGAGACTCCTTCTCAAAATTATGACGTGGCTAGATCATGGCGTCAGGCTTTGTCTAAAATAAAAAATATTTTGGTTACAAAATAGTTTTTAAATCGTTAACTACCAAGAAAGAATTCTTAATAATCCTATCTTCATAAAACTTTTAATTTTTAAATTCGTTGTCCCTCACCTCTAGTTTCAGAATGTTTAACTTTTTCTACCTTCAAAAGTAATGGTTTGCAAGAGTATACAAGTTATAAAAGATACTGGAATCCACCGTTCGATAACTTGAAAAATGAAGGTGCTAAATAATTTATAAATCTGCTATTTCGAAGATATTTTTTG
Source organism: Oncopeltus fasciatus (assembly GCA_000696205.2). Lineage (NCBI taxonomy): Eukaryota > Metazoa > Arthropoda > Insecta > Hemiptera > Lygaeidae > Oncopeltus > Oncopeltus fasciatus. Next base: position 218,147 of record KZ807936.1, read on the forward strand.
ATTTTTTAACTTATTATCGAGGAGATATAGAAGTACATGACAGGACATTTTTACATCCCATTTCTATTGACAATATTGTCAAGGCAGTAAAGCAAGTGTTTTTCTATAAAAACGGGAAATAAGTCGTTTTCTCAGGGCTCTTCTAAGCAATAATCAAATGTTAAGAGCTTCAGATGTTCATAAGCTCAGGCTGATTGGCTAAAAAAAAAACTGTTTAGTTCTGTTACAAACAAGGTTCAGTATTTTTTTGGACATTTCCAAGGTACTAAGTTCTTGAACTGCTTGGCTATATTGTCAGTAAAAGGGGAAGGAAAAAATGACCTGTCATGTACTCCTATTTCTTCTCGATAATAAAAAAAAAAAAAAAAAATGAAAAATATGTCTTTGAAATAGCAGATTTATAAATTAACTAGCACTTTTAATTTTAAAGTTTTTCAACTAAAGTTTTCAGTCTCTTTTATAACTTTTTGCGCTCTTTAAAACTGTTTACATAAAAACTGGGGATCATCTAGAAACCCCTACTTCTGGAAGCGTATGCGTCACGTCAGCAGACAGCAATCAAAGAACAACACACAAGAATAACACATACTCAAACTAGTGGGGACGGGCAAACTAATATTTCCTCTTGCATTTTTATAATTAATATTTCCTTTTTGCTCAGACCAACAGTTATTAGCAGGAAATGCTTTCGAGCCGTCCTAAAATAAATTTAATAAATTTCTAGAAGCCTGGACGATAAAAGGTGGTTTTCAAACTTTATCTTGATCTTAAAAAAAATATTATGTATTTATCTTGATCTTGAAAGGAAAATGAATGTGTTTGTTAAATATGCTTCATGTTTTACAGAGAACTCTATGTGGTTCACTCTGTCAGTCAGTCTGAACTGATCTTTTTAAATTTATATATTAATTATGATTTTAGTCTAACAAGGAATTAGTTATAAACTACCATGAAAAAAAGAAAATAAGAGAAAGTGACATGTTTCTCTTTAATAAACTTACTTTTGTAATTATTAGATGATTTTAGTTGGGTTTCGGTCAAGGTAGATTAAAAAAAAAATACAAATTTAACGAAAGTGTATTTCTTTTAAAGATTATCTACCAACGTTTCGGCTTACATTGTAAGCCATCTTCAGGGCTGCCTATCATGAAGACGAGAGAGGACGTCCTGTCCCTAAGTTCAAATTTCCATGACCAGTCATGTATTTTTTTTGGATCTACCTTGACCGAACCCCAACTAAAATCATCTAATAATAATATCTACGGTCAAAAAACTCTCCATTTGAACAAATTAATTTTGTAATGCTAATCTAGGATTTAGCGTAAATTTATTTGACCGTGTAAGGGATAAATTATACAGAGCATTATATTAATATTGCCATTTATTTGTTCTATTATTATTATGCTGTGAAAAGCCTTCACATTAATGGAGAATTTTCATATTATGGACCTAAGTCCTATTATATCCTTAATATGGATATAGTATGACGTTAGTTTGTCCTTTTCTATTATGAAAAGCCTCCATTAATTAGGATTTTTTATGTTTACTTGAGTAATAACTACGTCTTGAGGGCTTGCATTCACGTTTACAGAGAGTGTTTAGTAACGGTACATCACTCTATTGAGGAAGAGTGATCTGAGGGAATGGAAGGTTACAGTGAGGTTGTTCAACCAGGTTTATTAACTGGAGGTTTATAGAAAAGGGCCATATATACAGTTTGCCGGCTACAATGTGTGCCTCGCTGTGTCTTGCTAAGCGGGTGATGGCTGACTATGCCACGCGCAAAGGTACTCCCATCAAGGACATATCATATAGCACATATCACTTCGATGCATAGACAACATATGATATAATAATATGTACGTGTCAGTAAATAAGAAAGAAGGCAGTATGTGTCTAGTTAAATTGATGACTTGTTAAATCTCTTTGGCAAAATAACCACTTTAAACACATATATAAATTTGGCAGAGTATAATATGAAAATCTGTCAAATTTTCATCTCAATATATTTGCCATGATTAATTTAGTTATTAGCTATTTAGATGTTATCAGGTAACATTTTTAAATTTAGACCTCCATTTAATCATGAACTTCAAAATCTTGATTTCTTGTCTTTACATAAGGTATATTGTTAATTATAATTTTTCAAGGACTTTTAATTAAATATAATATTTTACCATTATGCAATCGAACTTAATGCCAATCGGTTGTTCAGTGCACATATCGTTAAGAATTAAAAATATATTAATTTTTTTTAGATTCATTCAATTATATAAAACTAATAATTTTTAATTTGTTATTTAGATGATTTAAACACTCTTTTGCTATTTTTCTTTATTTATTGTCATTCTTAATGATATTTAAAAGACATTCATTATTTATGGGGTGGAATATTTATTCTTACTATATTTATCAGAGTTTTTCTCTTACCGACCATCCCTCCCTCACCGCCCCCTCCAATTAATTTCCTAAATTTTTCATTTTCAATCTCAGTCATAATTTAGTTACCACTAAGTAAGAAACTCTCTCATTCACCCCTTTTGGTAATGGGTATTTTTCAATTTGTTTACAATTTATACGTTCCTTTTGTTAAATATATACAGTATTTAGTATAATCATATATTTCTAACTTTGATTTGATTTGATATTTTGAATTTGTATATTCAGATCCTATTTTTATATTTTGCTTGTTTCTATGCTTGCTTATTGTTATTCAGCCTCAGGGCCTTATTCAGATAAGGCCTAAAATTTAGGCCAAAACGTTGACAATAATAGAAACTTAATTGTTTCCAATTTAGTTTCTATTTATTCAATTCAATTCCAAGACTGAATCCCCGACCAATCCTCCCTCATAAAGTTAGGTCATTTAACTATCTCCTATCTTTCTATATTTATTTACTTTTAATGAGACAAAACATCAATATTATGAAGTTTAATAATAAAATCGTTCTACACTTTCAAATTTGAATATAATAATATTTTTACATCTCTCAGTCATCCAGTCATGTAGAAAATTCTCTCCCTCCATTACCCCTATTGCCCTGAAGAAGGCCTGAAATTTAGACCGAAATGCCGGTAATTATAAAAATGTTTTTCTTTTAAAAATTAGTTTTTACTTATCCAAAAGACTATGACACTATGATCCCCAGTCAATCCGTTCTCATAAATTTACATATGAATATTTATTTGGTTGTGGTTTATTATCCCACGTAAGTTTTAAACAATTAATGAGTATGAATAGAAAAATCTATCTGTCCCAGCCAGGAATCGAACCTGGATCTCGTGCTATCCGGGCCGGCGTGCTTAACCATATACTAGGCTCTCGCTATTGTAGTGGGAATTTAATGAGTTATCTAGCTCGTCCTGGTGGTGCAATGGTTAAGCACGCCGGCCCGGATAGCAGGAGATCCAGGTTCGATTCCTGGCTGGGACAGATCGATTTTTTATTCTATTCCCACTCATTAATTGTTTAAAATTTACATATGTTTTTCTTTTCATAGAAAGAGTTTAAAAAAAGAAGTATTTAATCATAATAATAAAAACACTAATCATTTAACTGTTACTCTAAATTAATAATACGCTCACAATAAGCGTCTTCTTCTTTAGGAATGTTTGCATTACAATTATTATTTATTTATTTTGTATTTTATTCCTTGTACTAAATCTCGCATTGTTGCAGCTGAAATTGTTAGTTTCCTTTTTGAAATTCGCTAATATAATAATTTCGCTTAATACTTATAATTAGTCTGATGGATAGATAGATATGCGTTTGTTTAGGCAATAAACATCTAGGTTATTGCGCGCTAACAAGTACGAGTAATGTCTATTCTACAAATAATAAGAAATAATTATACTGTCCTTAATAATTATACTAATTAATTGTTTAGATTTATTTACTCTATGTAAAAATCATAATTTCACTCTAACAATGATATTAGCATTGAAACAATTTTTATTTATTGATTTATTTATTTAGTCTGATGGAATATCCGTTTCCAGACATTTAACAGGTTATAGAAATGACCACATTGACGTTTGTGAGAATACAGTTATGCATTGTCGGTGCGAAGGCAATGCACTTAGCTTACGAAAAACATTTATCAGCTGCTCTCCCTCTACCTTCCCGAATGGTCTTGTTATTTTTGTACGTAGCTTTTTGTTTTTGGAAAGGGTTATCATGGTGAATCTTTTTTAAAATAAATTTATTTTTTATGTTTACAATGAGAATTTTTAAATTATTTCGTTTAGGGTTAAGAAATGTACGTTTTTAGGAGAGTAAAATATGTTTATACAAAATTTCAAAATAACAGAAGTCCTACTAGTAGGAACTGCTTAAACAAAGCGAAACCTATAGCATTCTAGTTGATGATTATTAGTACTTTGACATATTCCATATCCTACCCTCTAATTTACCTACCTATGAATATTTCTTTTATAAAAAAAGAATCTTTGTTGAGTTACATCTTTGTTGGACATGAGTTACATCTTCGTTGAACCCTTATTTTTTTTTAAAACTTTTAGATAGCCACAGAAATAACTTCCTCGTAAGGTGGCTTCAATGACAGGCATGAGTCCAGCTGGATTCCTCTCCTTCTTGGTGGTACTCGATTTACGCCAAACTTTGTGTACATCTCCTCAGCATGTAGTGATAGGTGTCATTCTTGTATCTGGTGTTATTTGCACAGTCTGTATCAAAACATACATCCCTTCTTGCCCTCTTTGCCTAAACACCTCAGTTGCTGCAACAGCCAACACGTTCTCCATTCTGTTCCACTTCTCACCAATGGTAGAATTTTTATCAAGTACCATCTCACATATTCCAACCGATACTTTATCTCCTTCGGTTCCCTTTTTCATTGAATCATCGGGATTCAAGAGCTATTGTACTCTTCTCATTCTCAAGAAAAATGCGGTCTCTGATTTTAGCAATCTTAAGAAGTTGTTGGTATGAATCAATGTTCTCACTTCAGTAGAACCTAATGTCGAGTAAGTTTGAGCGAAGCCGAGCGTTAATAATAAGTTTAGCTTATTTTCCTTTCTATACAATAGCTGGCTGGTGGAGGTTCTCAATCAAAGGTGAGGGAAATAATTGTGAAGTGGTCAGTAACCTCCACACTCAGTCAGTGGTCAGTTCATATAAACCTTGTGGGTTACTGACCACTTCACAATTATTCCACCCACCTTTGACTTGCTTAGTTCACTGTCATTCCATCATGGCACTTTCATTTGTGGATGTTGAAATAAGGGAATAGAGTATCACTTATCACAATGTCGCATGAATATGCTAGACTTATAGGATGATGCCCGTATTCATTGGAGGCATCATGGAGTTTGTTGTTGAGTAAAAGCTTTTTTTTTTTTTTCTTTTCCCTTTTTTTTTGGCATTCATATCCACAGCTAAAATTTTCACACATAATCTTCTTGAGAAGATTATTTAGCGAACAATTCATCATTGCCAAAATTATGATTATGATTAAGAAATATTTAAGAAAATAAATTCGAATATAGGATGGTCCTTCAATTTAATTTAGAAACCAAATTTCGAAGTAAGGTTTCTATGCTCATTATTGAATGAATTTATTGCTTTTTAGGTTGAAATTGCAGGGGGGGGGGGTTATTTGCCTTCAGGCTAAAATTTATAAAATATAAATAAATAGAAAGTCTTTGCTGTTCTATTAGTTTTATGAAATGAACTTGTAAAAAAAACTCCTAGATGAAAAATGCTCATGAAGGAATATATTTACAACTGTATATTAACAATTGAACTGTAGAGGTAACATTCATTAACTTTTACGCTCCACTAAGAACGCTCCGCATTCTTTATTTTTTATAATCAAATTCTTTATTTTCTCTTAGTTATGTTCATAGTTAATGAAATGCGAGACGGGCTCTTCTCTAAATAAATCGCGGGTTAAATGAAGTACTTCTTCCTTTCGAGATGAATTCCTGCCTTTAGTATATGACGTATCTGATATGGTTCATATGGATATCTTTATAAAGGTGAAGTTGATATCTGTCACAGAAGAACGTTTGACGGGAAGGCTTCCTAAACTTCCCCGAGAGCCGGGTCGCCGTTCGCCGTCTGGGAAAAGATAACCTGGCAGGCACTCTGCGATATGAGCTGTGCTCCGAATCGACCCGTACGTCATTCCCTCACTGCCCCCGTCTTTCTTATATTCTCTTTCTACTGTCTCGGCCATCAAAGGGAATCTCATTCCGATATTGTAACTGATTCCCGTCATATATAATCCACAGGAGCACTTGGAAAATTCACATCCTGAAGTATCTTTTCCTTATCTTTACCGTAATTTCATATGAAACAGAAACTAATTTTTAATATGAAACACAAATTGTGATTTATGTTTCACATTAAAAATTAGTTTCTGTTTCATATGAAATAATGAACATAATTTTTTAATTTTAATGAACATAATGTTTTACACATCAATACTTCTTCTGATGTACTCCTCTCCCTAAATTTAATTTATTGCCACATTTCTTTGAAAATATGAAATACAAATTTTGAATGATAGAAGGAATACCCAGCTAAAATTTATATTTTCAGTTTACTACTGAACTAATTATTTGTGGAGACAAAGGATTTATCATTCTGATTATTCCAAAACTCAATCCTCATCATCATCCACAGGATAAGATTAGCTTAAAACCAATTTAGAAATAGCAATAGCTACTCTTTCGTGTAGCTTTGGAAAACTTCTCGAGTTATAGGCCAACTTAACAAAGGTTAAAAGAATGATGCATTGTGCTGGTCTAAGTATGTTTTCGAAAGGGTTACACAGATCAGCTGGAAAACTGTATTCAAAATGCATTTTTAGTGTGAGAACATGTAACTGTCATATTTTTCGATCTAAAGAGAGCTTATGACTCTACCTGGAGACATGGAATTCTTCAGAGGATGGAAGAATGGAACCTATCCTATTAATAGCGTACTGGAGAGCTGAAGTTACTGTATAAAAATCGAAAACAAAAACTTTAATTTTCTTGCAAGAAAACGGTATTATAAAAAGATCAAAGCTCATTTTCACAGTTTCTAATAGTCAAAAAAACGTAGACCCACCTGTTCAAAGATATATGCTGACTATATATCCCTTTCTGTTATGTACAAAATATATGAATATAGAAAACAACAGTTAGACGATGTCTTCTATGCACCGAACAGGCGAGGCTTCATTTTATTTAAAACCAAAACTGTAGGAGTCCATTTTTGTCGAGTAACAAGTGCATACAATAATCCAAAATTATGTATGAACGGCCACATTTCAAAGATAACCATAATGAAATTTTGGTGGCATTTTTCCGACACATGTAAATTTAACTCAATGCTGGTGGTGCTAATGCTTCTTACTGTGCCTTATTGAATTGGATCTAATTGTACCAAATTAAAGGATTTAGAATAACGGCTTAAATATCTCTTCAATTTTGTTTGCATGTGAGACTTTCGGCTGGTTTATCCCAACTAATATAAGTCGTAGACATTTGAAATCGCCCTTTTAAAGTGAGATCCTTCAAGATAAATTATCCTATTCTACTCTTACATAATGGAACTATGAAGAACTTGCCCATATAAATTGAACAATACAGTACAATATTTTAATATGCAGTAATATAATCCAGTTTAAATACCCTACCTACTAGAGGAGAGACCGAAATTCATTTATTTTATCTTATTCCGTCCACTTTTCCTTTTTCACTTTCCTGGACGAAGAGGATATACTGTATACTAAACAAGACAGGGCCACGACATAATATCTCGTCCCACTGGTTTGAGGTGCACCATCTCATTTCTCCTTGTCCCCCTAAATTTTGTCCCCGCTATCTCTGCCTGTATTCAGTCCTCCCCCCTCCCCCCACATAGGTCGGTTTCTATGCAAATTTCCCACATCTTATTAAGGCTGGGTTTTATGAATATTACATATACCGAAATATATTTGTATAAACAAGGAGATCACTAAAAAAACAAAGAAGACTTTTAAGTAACGTCACCAGAATGATACTTTATTTCCAGTGAATGCCAAAGGAATGTAGGTTATTCTGATAACCAAAATCAAAGTAACTAAAAATTTTATCTCTACTCCCCTCCACACACGCACGTATGTATCTATGTATGTGTGCCAACGCTTTTAAGGGGCCTAATAGCCGCAAAAAGTTGCTTTTCTTAATGACATTTGACATATAGCTTATTCCTAGCTATACAAAAGTTGTTTTTAACAAGGAAGTAAAAAAAAAAATACTAAAATAACCTTTCCCCAACGATAAATAAATCCCAAATTAAAGGGTTATTATAACTACCAATGAATATAGAACTATCATACCTTCCGTAATCTGTCTTCATTGGTTTCTGCAAACCATCTTCTGTTGGCAAGCGCTTTCGGAAATGATCCAACCTCGTGGCCGAAGGCAGTTGAATACAGACAGTGACAGAGAAAGCATGTATTCGGCCACGAAGATGGATCATTTTCGAAAGCGCTTGCCAACAGAAGATGGTTTGCAGAAACCAAGGAAGACGGATTACGGAAAGTATGATAAATTCCAAATTCCTTCTTTAAAAAACAACTGATTTTTACAGAAGAAAAACTTGTCCTATAGAAACATTGTAGCTTGTCTCGGTTGTAGAAACATTTCTTTCAGAGATGGTTGTCCATCCCATGTTGGTGGTAATCAATAGGTGAAAGGTGGTCAGGGGAATGGAGTGGATGTGGCAAAACTTCCCAGTCAATTTCGGTCAATTTTGTAGTGTGTGGCCGAGTATTGTCTTGGAGTTGTGTAGGCCCTTTCCTGTTAATTAAGTATAGATCACAGAGCTTTAGCTACGAGTGGTAATGGTCTTACACTTTGGGGTATACTTATTCAGGGGTAGCTTAAACTTGATATCGAAATCCACCACACCCTTGTCTGTACAGAAAACAAATAGCAAAAGTTTCTTTAAATGGAGGTCAGGTTTGGAAATATTTTGGCTCCAAAGTCAGCTAACAACCACCAATATGATCGTTGAAAATTATTATACCTAACCCATTTTTAGACACAGGTGATGATCCTGTTTAAAATGGGTATGATTTTGAAGTGGGGAGCTACAGAAATGCAGTTGCTAAGCTGCTTACTTAATAGGTTTCTGTAAGTTTATGAGGAATCCGTTTTTCCAGTAGATTTTTTTAAAAACTTTTCCTAGTTAGTGTAGATAATTTCAAGTAGTGATGACAGAAATATTAAGTTGTATATCCATCTCAGGAAAAAAAAAAGTTATCATCTTCGAGTGTCCTGACGCTTGAACGAAATTTTGCAAACCAAATTCTAAGAGTAAGCACCTTTTTCAAAATTTATAGGGCACACCTATAGTTGCTTTTATAGCGAGATAATACTCAAAAAGACGAAATTTATCTAACGCGAGTTTTCCTTCGTATATTTTTCGACTTAGCAGTTCGATCATTTAAGAAGAACAGGTTTAAAATTATTCCTTCTTTTTTTTTCTTTATATAAAGAATTAACATTTGTTTGTATGGATTAAAGTCCAGTTTTTAATTCATTAAACAAAAAAAAAAAAAAATCTTCATCTATTACAGTCTGTAAAGAAACATCTTGCAATTTGACGACAAAGAAAATAAACATAAAAAAAACATAAAAAAATTATGAAAAAATATAAAAAATAAGTTAACATCCCTATGGAGGGAGAACGGGCCCATTGACCCTACTCCTAATGAGGATAGGCACTAAGGGCTAGAAGGTCCCGAGGCCATCTCCACATTATCCGTAGGGGAGGATTGGAGTCCGACGACAGGGCAAATAGCACAGGGCATAGGAATAGCGTAGGATTGGATTTTGCTATAGAGCATTTTTCTTTCTGGGTTCAGTTACATTGTTAAACTAAAATAAATATTACATACACTTCATTGAAAAAACTTTTTGTATTCGTACTTGACATTGCAGGCAATCACTCACCTACGAACTTGTTCTAACTATAAATTGTGACTTGTAGAGCGTTCATAAACAGAAACTCACAAATACATTCGTTTTAAACATTTACGTTCCACTACATTTTTACGAAAGGCACATAAAGATGAAGATGTTTTTACGTTTATTTTTGTGAACTGTAGACAGCGAACTGACACAAAATTATTGGGCTCACTCATGGTTAAATCACTAATCTTATAGTATTCAATTGTAATTTGAAGGTATTTGATAAATTCGTATCCAAATTTATGTAATATGTATATTTACAAATTTCTCCAGAAGTGGGAAAATAATATTTTTTTAAGTCACAGATATTGCAGCTAGATAAGAATCTAAAAATTATACTTGATAAAAGTTTGTTTTTAATTATTTTACCGCATGCTACGAAAAAAGCAAGTCTAGCACATAAACTTCATTTGCAAAAAAAAATCTATTAAATAAATAGATGGATACATTTACAAATAGTAACACACTGTGATCCAATTTTATAAATGTAAAGTGTTGACTGGTAGTAATAGACTTTCACTTCAGAAGTAACAAAAAACAGGTTTTGTTCGAATCATAGAACAAAGAGGAAAAGGGAGACCTGATAGATACTTGCTCTGTTGTAAAAAGACAATTTCAACCATTAAAAAAAAACTCTTAAATATTTATTTTTCTTTAGAGACTAACCATTTCCCCCTCATTCTACTCCAGTTTAAAGATCTTCCGAGGAAATTGTATTCGCTCTGAAATCAGAAAGGCTTAAATAAAAATCCTTTTAAGTATTTTAAAAATGTCCCTTTAACACTCAAATCCAAAAGCATGAGAGAAGTATAAAAGAGATAAAGAAGGGGCAAATTGGGCAGATCTAATTCTATATAGGTCTGTAGTCCCAGGGGTGAGAGCAGGTGGGCTTATGCCGGCTGTAAAAAAAAACTTCAACCAACACCAACTTTCGTCATTTATAACCCGGCATTTAAAAGCTGTTTCTCCAAAGGGCTTAAAGCAACCCACCGGCTTTTTACATTTTAGTCTTGAAGGAGGGTAATCTCGGAACATGAATTAGATTCTTTTATCTTTCATCCTTTCCCGTGAAATTTGATTCTTAGGCACGGGTCTTGTTGTTTATTTTGATCTTAAATTTTGTGCTAGAAATAGCGAACAATTTTTATGTAACCTTATATTAATTTTTTTAAGGCTCTTATGCCTGTGAAATGTTCAGAAGTGGACCATTAGATCCATGTTAAAAAAAAAAAAATATGAGGTTAATTCATTGTTTTTCCAGTTGTATATATATAAAAAAAAATAACAACAATCATCAAATTAAACGAATACTGTAATTAATGGTACGAAACATGTGTGGGAGAGTAGACACTCAGTGATAACTTCTCAAAATATTACTTTGAGATGGTGTTCGAATCCTCCGTCTAAGTCCCTTTCCTCTTCAGTCTCCTTGGAGTGTTGTTCTTGGAGTGTCTTCTTGAAGTGGAATGTATAATTGGATTGCCCATCAAGTTAACTGCGGAATTTAGTGTACAGAAATTTGATCATCTGTGGAGTGTAAGATTGCTGGCATATTTCAATCTATTTATATAAGTTCAAATGTATTAGATAAATTAATTAGATAATTAAAGGGTTAATGGGCGTCACAATAAAATAAAAATTATTTTTGCTGTATCCATTCCGGCTAACATTTTTTAGTGTAAATTTTCTATGTATATATTCCATATGTATTGTGCTGGAAGAGAAAACAGGTCGGAGGACATTTCTTCCCTTTGAAAGCACTTCGGATATATGGTAATACTGGAGAAGATGGAGGTTAGATAGGCAGGGGAAAAGCCCGCTCTCTATTAATGCAATGCGGGTGTAACAAAACCCTGGACGCCACAAACCACTCTCTTCTTCAAATTTAATTGTAAACAAAGCCTGTTTTTAATAAAACAGAATTTTTTGGGTTTTTGGAAAATATAGAATAAGAGAAATTGAAATGAAACCATGTGATGATATAGCTGGTTAAGTTTCCAGGTGGAAGACATCTTAACTGTTCATATTAATATGATTCAAGCATGATATTTTAACATTTTTTTGTAGTTTTCAGTTTTTGAAAATTAATTTTAAAATAGTCTGTGGAGTTCCAACTAACTTTGTGTTTTCCTAAAGACCCTGACATCTAGTTTAGGGAACAGGATAGCATCTGAGCTTTACCATAAGAATTCCAGAGTCAATAGTTGGAAATTTTATAAAATGCTCGTAATTTGAAGTTAAAAAGGTTTGAGCATAAAATTACATATATAATACTTTATTTATTTTTCGATTGTAAAATCAGCAGAAAACTAAATCATAGGGGCGCTAAGAAAGCCCATGTGATCAGGCAATTTTGATGCTTCGGGTTCAAATCCCACCCGGCCATTAATGATCCGCACAAATATATAAAATGGAGAGTTTGTTGACCGTAGATATTATTCTAAGATGATTTTAGTTGGGGTTCGGTCAAGGTAGATCCAAAAAACACAAATTTAAAAAAATGTATTTTTTAATAAAGGATTATCTGCCAACGTTTCGGCTTACATTGTAAGCCATCTTCAGGGCTATCATGAAGATGAGAGAGGACGTCCTGTCCCTAAGTTCACATTTCCATGACT
>KZ807936.1:243661-254794 GCA_000696205.2 Oncopeltus fasciatus
AAATGCACCGGCCCGGATAGCAGGGGATCCAGGTTCGAGTCCTGGCTGGGACAGTTAGATTTTTTATTCTGTTCCCTTGCACTAAAAATTATCTAAATTTACGTGGGATTAAAGACCACAAAATAAATAATATTTATAAAGTTATATAGTAATGATTTATTGAGAAGGCCTAGTAGAATGGTTCGTATGAAATTTCTTGATTAATTTTATTTTTCTTTGTATTTCCATAATTATTAATTTATTAAGAGAAAAAGTAGAAAAACAGATTTTTTGTTTTTGGTATAAAAATTGCATGGCTTTGTATCTATCTAGAAATCATGGTGATACAGTAGGCCGTCGACAGAGCCACAGGAACAAAACAGCGATACCACGGCGGACTGCAGAGTGGAAGAGTACCGCCGATAGAGTGGAGTCTGCGGCAGTTGAATCATGATGCCCGTAGGGGTGGATTTAGACTGGGCCCACTGGGACTGCACACACCGATTCCAGGTGATATACTGTTATCGTAAAAGGTTGGATTACCGGCCGTTCTCAGGGGTATCTATTCAGTCCGCTACATCTGATTCCCTCATCTACCCCCACTCTCTCTCTCTCATTTTTCAAAATGGACTCATATCTCATGGGCTTTCAGGCATCCATCTACCTCCTCCGCTTAACAGGTTTCATGTTTCTTCCCTGCTAATATATTTGGGCCTTTCGATAAATACGACACATGATCTTTTTGAAAAATAATTCTAACAGTTTCCAATCTGAAGACTTCGGGTTGTAAAAATTTAATTATGAAGAAAATAGATTCAATTAGAAGCTTAGCTCAAAGGAAGAAAAAAGTATATACATATAAGTACAAACCTAATCCATACACAAACAAGCGTGCGTATACACAAATTTCTTTGGTTTGTTTTACTTATTTATTACTTAAGATCAGTCTATCGAATTTAGTATTCTGTAGCTTCTAAGTCTCACATTATTGAGAATTGAAATGAAAAGCTCTCAAGGAAATGGGAAAACGATTGGCAGAATCCAACCAAAGCCTCAAGAAACAAGGATGTACTTCCCTCCTACGAGATTCAAATTTGTAACAACCTGCCTCAAGTTAGATTTTACTCTGACGCAATTCCTGTCGTATTAGGACAGTTAAATAGGAGTCTAACTGAAATTACAAAGTTAAATGCTGCCAACAGGGTGAAGGAATAAAGGCCCTTTCTGATCCTATGAAGATAAATGTGAGGATAGTTAAAAAAAGAAAGATTTAAACTAAATGATTTCTTTCTTTATGTGAATTGATAATTAACAATTATCTCTACGTCGAACGTCGTCTAAAATTATATCTCACAGGGGATCAAAAGTCTTATGTTAAATCAAATTAAAGAGTTAATACAAAATGGTAATGAGTAAGATCTTATAGATTTAGAGAAGTTACATTAAGATATAGGAATTTACACTTACAATTTTTTTTTTTTTTTAAATATATAGGCAATCAACCACTCGGGTCATTTATGCCTTTTGAAATGGCGAGGCGGGAGGCGGGAGAAAATAGCGAAGCAGAGGGAGCGAGCGCCCCGCGAAGATGGGTTGGCCAGGCCGGCGGAGAGGAAGGCGGCCGTTCGTTCCTCTAGCACTTAGCTGATGTTGAATAGTGCAGCTCATAATAACATACAGAGGTTACAAATGTTTATGGGAGAGGTTGTCGTTGAATAGCTGCTGCTACATCAGTGTGCCGGTGAATACTACTGATTGGTTGCCTCGAAGGACAGATGTCTCATATCGGCCCTATCTGTGTCGTTAAGGAACTTCCCTTTTTGGAGGGGGAAACACACTCCCTGGAAAAGCATTTAAGACAGCTTCTCAGTTCTGAGTTAGCTCAATGAATTATCTCAGTTATAAGAACCCAACGATTCGGCTCTTAGGCTTTCTGTCCCTGATGAGGAATGACTGACTGTCTTGAAGGACAGATATCTTATCGGTCCTAACTATGTCGTTAATGCTAGAAGCTGTTCCGACAGCCCTANGTTCTGAGTTAGCTCAATGAATTATCTCAGTTATAAGAACCCAACGATTCGGCTCTTAGGCTTTCTGTCCCTGATGAGGAATGACTGACTGTCTTGAAGGACAGATATCTTATCGGTCCTAACTATGTCGTTAATGCTAGAAGCTGTTCCGACAGCCCTAAGCGGACATGGCAGGAGCAGGGGTTATTTATTCAAGTTTAAGAAAGTATAAGAACCGAACTGTGCCCATGACAATATTTTTAGCTTCTACAATGTAAGATCGGTGAAGATTTATTGAAATTTTTCATGTGTCCCTTCATCGTACCAACTAGAATAGGTTGATTTGCTCAAAATATGAAATATGATAATAAAGGAACAAAATTTTTTTAGACTTTTTATTGTAAAATGTTTAATGAATTCAATACCGTTTAATTAATAATATGTGATAGAGGAGGGGTTAAGGAAAATACTATAATTTATAATATTGATATCTTCGTTTTTATAGGACATAAAAAAAAGCGTCTTTTGATCAATAAAGGTTCAAAATATAATTTCTTTAAATATTTATACTGTGGAATTCTACTACAGCATAACAATATTAGTTAAAAGTGTAACTAAGGTGGGTGAGTGCTTCCCCAATTCTTCCTTCCTAGCCATTTTAAAGCATCGCTTAGTGGCTTGTAAATCAAATTTCGTTATTTACTTTTATTTGTTCCTAAAAAACAAATGGTGTGTTTTAAATACCAATAGTATCTGTCTCTGTAGTCTGAAAATTAAATTTACCAGTTTAAATTGAAAATCAGATATATTTTCCAGATTGCCTGGAGGACATGGCATTAAGTTAGCGAATATTCTCAAGATGTAAATTGAACAGCGCTCTCTAGCCTCGTTATTTCGGAACGCCTGACAAAGGAAATTTGCCTTTTTATGGTAGCATTTGTTCATCCTCCCCCCCAACAGTTAATTCGCTTAAAGAGTTTCCTCCATTCCGATGTTGTTTTATCTAATTATCCACAGTGCTTTATGAAATATTTCTTGTAAAATAACTCCTTTCCCCATCAGCGCTCGTTTCATCGCAATATTTAGCTTTTGTTTTGGAATATATTTCCTAATGTTGTTATATTTCTGGCTTTTGGAGAAAATTTTAATTATTAACAAAATATATTAGTTATTCATTCCAAACCACGAATTGAAAACCAGGGCTGAGATTCATTTCTAAATTTTAGTATATAAAAAACTACTCTAGTCTTTGAGATATTCCCGTTGTTGAGACAAAATACTAAAAATACGTTCCATTATAAATAGTTCTTGCGAGTATATATATATAGAAAGTATATATAGAAAATGAAACACTCACGGCTGCGATATATAGTTATTAAGATTAAGAACAGGTGGGATAGAGAATGCAGTGCACACACAAAAATAAAAAATTAGAGTAGTAAAATTTTCGGGGATCTCTTGCCCTCCTTGTCAGTGAGGAGTAAAGAGAGACTGGTGTTAAAGTGGCAATTGATGCCAGGTCTTAAAGTGCCTTTGAGAATGTGGATATAGGCGCACTCTCTCGTCTTCAGTTGTAAATCTGAAGCCATGTCGGGAAGTTGCCGTATAGGTGTGTGTGTGTGTGTGTGTGTGTGTGTGTGTGTGTGTGTGTGTGTGTGCGTGCGTGTGTGTGTGTGTGTGTGTGTGTGTGTGTGTGTGTGTGTGTGTGTGTGTGTGTGTGTGTGTGTGTGTGTGTGTGTGTGTGTGTGTGTGTGTGTGTGTGTGTGTGTGTGTGTGTGTGTGTGTGTGTGTGTGTGTGTGTGTGTGTGTGTGTGTGTGTGTGTGTGTGTGTGTGTGTGTGTGTGTGTGTGTGTGTGTGTGTGTGTGTGTGTGTGTGTGTGTGTGTGTGTGTGTGTGTGTGTGTGTGTGTGTGTGTGTGTGTGTGTGTGTGTGTGTGTGTGTGTGTGTGTGTGTGTGTGTGTGTGTGTGTGTGTGTGTGTGTGTGTGTGTGTGTGTGTGTGTGTGTGTGTGTGTGTGTGTGTGTGTGTGTGTGTGTGTGTGTGTGTGTGTGTGTGTGTGTGTGTGTGTGTGTGTGTGTGTGTGTGTGTGTGTGTGTGTGTGTGTGTGTGTGTGTGTGTGTGTGTGTGTGTGTGTGTGTGTGTGTGTGTGTGTGTGTGTGTGTGTGTGTGTGTGTGTGTGTGTGTGTGTGTGTGTGTGTGTGTGTGTGTGTGTGTGTGTGTGTGTGTGTGTGTGTGTGTGTGTGTGTGTGTGTGTGTGTGTGTGTGTGTGTGTGTGTGTGTGTGTGTGTGTGTGTGTGTGTGTGTGTGTGTGTGTGTGTGTGTGTGTGTGTGTGTGTGTGTGTGTGTGTGTGTGTGTGTGTGTGTGTGTGTGTGTGTGTGTGTGTGTGTGTGTGTGTGTGTGTGTGTNGAAGGCGATTGGGTACTACACTCTTTCTCCCACCTGTTCTTATTTATTATATGCGTTTTTGCGTATATGTGTGTGTGTGTGTGTGTGTGTTTAATAATCCGTGCTGCAATAGGCCATATAGGCACAAGGGGGAAATACATTTTAAGATTGTATTTATTCTTGTCCCACGGCTCACTAGTGTGGTCAGCGAGCCGTTCTGGCCGTCTGATTTTATCCGAATCAATGAAGAATTGTACTTAATTAGGGCTGGGTACTTTCTAGGAGCAAACCACAAATCCTTTGGGTCATTACAAACAGAAACACAAAAAAAACCTGTGGACTTAGAACCAGGAACCTTTAGCACAGGAGTCCAGTATATATATATATATAAAAGACAGCAAACAGGAGTCGTGGATTACCTGTTATGTCAATTGCGGGTTAAAATTTTTTTTGATACAATTGACGTAATATTTAGTTTACAGTATTGAAAATCAACAGAGTTTTGTTTATTGAAGAAAAAAAATATTTTTGGTGTTGAACAGCGAATTTGAATGAATATGAGATGAGGTTAACTCGCAATTAATTGTTTTTCTTAACCAAATTTGGTATGTCACTTTTAATTGTGAAGAGGGGGACTACCTGAAATGTCAAGAGCGAATAAAAACGTTTTTCGATGCTAAGCATAGAGTAATGTAACTGAGATGTATTTATAAAATATATCTTCTAAGTGAGTAGGGGATTGCTTGCATGGAAAGTTCAAATAAAAATAGTCAACTACGATACCTTACTTGGTATCCCACTGGACAGGTTGTTTTTATCGGCCATAAAATTCCCACCGGAAAATTATTTTCAGGGGTTGGTAGTTTAAAATTGTCCCAAATAATTTAATTGTCTCAGTGAACTAACCAATGGCAGATTATTTGCACAGGATACACTAACGCTTTCTATAGAAAATTTTTTTTTACTTAAGCTTGAAATTTATTACTTTTGGAATTTTTTTTTCTGTCACTCACACGAGCACACGTATACACACAAAATTACATATTTATATAATATAAGATGATACGCATAAAAAATATAAGCTTTATACACTATGAACAATTATCTTTCACGAAGAAAATGTTCTTAATACCAATTGGATTAAAATCCTGGAACAAGACTATATATAAATGCGGAAGAAGAGAGGAAGGGTTTAGATTCCATTAAGCCCCTACCCTACGAGTAAAGAGTACAATATCGACGGAAGAACGTGGTGCCAGGCACACATAATCGATTAACTACTTCGCTGCTGGGCCCTGCATTCCGGCTTAGGGCGCTATGGTTGTACTACGATTTGGAATGCACTGCTAGTCATAGCATAGTATAGAGACGTAAGTGGCTGTTCGTCATTCATGAATAGGAGTGAAATAAAAGTCCATTTTTTATCGATAAACAATCTGTCGATTTAATAGTTGTTTATGCCGACTAAGTAGACTAATTATGAAGCTTGTCAAATTTTTCCATTCGCATGTTGGGGTGAAGAGTAATTTATTTTGAGCTAAAGTAAACACTCAGAACATAGTTAAAATTTGACAATGGTTCATGGGAATTGCAGGGCAGTAAATCCAATAAACAAAGCAATTAATAATAGTGAATGTTTTTTTGTTGGGGTTCGATCAAGGTAAATCCAATATATACAATTTAAAAAAATGTGTACTTTTTAATTATCTGCCAACATTTCGGCTTAAATTGTATGCCATCTTCAGGGCTGTTAAAATACAATGTCATAAGAAAAACATAAAAATAAAATTAATTGATTTACATTATAATTACTTAGCATTTCCATTACTAAAAGTAATGTGATATAAAATGTTGGAGGAGGAAAATAATTAACAACTTTAATACACCACACCTATCTTTCAGGAAGGCGAGGGGAAACGTCGTGTCACCTGGATCCCATTTTCATGACTGGGAAGTAGGGTTTGGAAATTTGGAGAAATTTTTGAGATGGACAACGTGGGTGGTGGAAGGGTGGGGGGGTATGAGGCGGTAGGTAAAAAGGGAGAGCGGCCTACATCAAAGGGACCAATACCAGGAAAAAGGGTAGGAATTATTGCGAATAAGTAGCCCTCGGATAAAAAAAAAATTCTCCATTTAAAGCAATTACTAGTTTGCATTCAATGACAGGGATTGAAATATTATTACCCGAATGATCCGCATTACACACAAAGGAGTAACATGTTGTATTAATGGATAAGGCGAAAATAATTTAACTAGAAATATTTCTATGACATAGAAGCTTCGTGAACTAAGCTGGTTTCAACATATTTCATCAATGATCGAATTAGATAAGGATAAATGACTAGTTTGATCTTACAAACCGCAGTAGAAATTATCAAATAATCATGCCATAAAATTAATGATTAGATACACTTAACATAACTAAATATGTTAGTAATGGCATGCTTCTAAAATTCTCACTTTAACATAAATTTCTAAACGTGATTGTAATTTAAGTAGGTTAGGATTTAGAATGTCACACCTAAGAGGTCATTTATCCTCTTTTTTTTTATTGTGTCTACATGTTATTAAGTATAAGATAAATAAATAAATCCCTAACCAGTAATGGGGTTTATTTTATCTTTAATTTTTAATAAGCAAAGTCTTGACCAATCCCTTATTTTTTGGCAGATTAGGGATAAGTGCCAATTTTCTTAAATTTATCTTTCTTTATGGAAGGTCTGTGGAAAAAAAAGTAAGAACAATTTTTTTATCTTTTTAAAACAGATTCGCTGTTAGCTCTCCATACCCTTTTATTTTAGAGATTTGTTTTGTACTTTATTCTTATTTTTACACTGTTTTCGGTCTTCAAGGGAGTACTACTTATTTTGTCCATAACAAATGATATAGCAGTGACTTTTGGCTACGGTGCCGATCCGAACAGTAAGATCGCAGGTTATTCTTACGTATTCATTGAAAATGTCTGGTATTTTCTTTAAATAAATAAATAAAGCGACTTTTAGATATCAAGCCTTCAAAACTAGCACAGATGTCGTCAACATATCAAGAGCAAAATTTGTAAAAAAAAACATTTTTTTTACGAATTCTAGCCTGTTATTAGTTTTCTTTCAATTAGTCCGTAAACATGTTAGCAGTATCAGAGATGATGACGGTTCATTGCCAAGTCTCAATCGTACTTCAAAATTTTATAAATGAACAATTTTGACTCCAAAAAACTTTTGCAATCTGAATTCTCATGTGACAAAACAACATTTGTTTGAATATTGATAATCGTTTTAACTATCTTAAAAGATAATATTTCGTATTTTTTTAATTGAGATTATCAATTTTACTATTCTATTTATAATGCACTTCACCAATTTTTGCTGTACAAAAGTTGACTAAAAATTTTATTAATTTTTATTGGGAGGGCTTACTTTAGTTTCTATCGTTGTTTAACTTTGTTAATATAAATAATTAATAATGTTATTGATTACAAAAGTAAAGGCTGAAGCAAGTTCATACAATTGCATTGAAGAAGAACTGACAAGTCATTGAGAAATGGCTTTAAAAAAGCAAGCAGAGGTGAAATAATTTAGATTTGAGAATAGGAAAAATAAACATTGTTTACTAATCAAAATTTTCTCATTGTTAATGTATATTATTGATTAATCAAGTTTCACAAAAATAACTAAAAAGGCACTCCAGCGGTGTTGAATGTAGTTAATCAATCGAGATACATTTTAGTGATTATCAAGTTTTACCTCCGGAGGGGCGCAGAAAATATCGGGAACATTTTCAAATAGCAGTCAAGAAAATAATCTTCGTTGGATTATTAAAAATAAAATATTGTGAACGGAATTCATCTATTATTAGATACAAATTTAATTTAATGCGCCATTAAAGATATTTACCAGAGTCGCTCTAGTTATGATCGTCCAAAGATAAGATACCGTGATAACATATAGTACAGCCAATCCTGGAGAAGACTGTCAATGTAGAAGACTTAGTCCATGTAAATGTGCAAAATGTGGGATTCCGAGTCATCCAACTTGATCAAGGATTCGTAAAAGGAGAGAAAGAGGTAGGAAGATACTTGAATTGAAAACCAGATAACCTATGAGCAAGCCGACACAAGTACTGAATATTATTTCAAATAACAATAATTTGTGGCGGTTCAAGAAATTACAGGTTTTTCAAATCTCCACACAGTGGCGAACCGAAAATCTCGAACCAGACAAGATCTGTTCCCTTTGGTGGAATTTACAGTGGGAAGAGCGACCTGAACGCTGTTTTCTAAAACCAAAGAAACGGACGATGCTCCAACAAGCGCCAAAAATTGTGGTACGTGAATTTTAAAAATCTTCTTCTGACTTGTTCCGCCATTTACTTGTCACAGTCCACTGTGTTATTGGTTATCATATATAATTTTATTAGCAAACGCCCCCAATTTTAACAACATTATATATTATTTTAGCAAACATTATATTTTTTACGTTTGTGACTTTGGGTGTAAATATAAGGAGACTTTTTTTTTCGATAATACCAGTTCAGGTCTAAAGATGAATGTTGTTCAGTATCACTATAAGAAAAAAAAAATTAAAAAGGCGAGTTTTTTGGCCGTAGATATTATTATTAGATGATTTTAGTTGGGGTTCGGTCAAGGTAGATCCAAAAAATGCAAATTTTAAAAAGTGGATTTAAAAAAGATTATCTGCCAACATTTTGGCTTACATTGTAAGCTAATATAAAAAAAAGATCAATAGATCATCTTCATTATGCCAATACTGAGTAATGGAAATGAGAACTTTGGGACTTTCGTCCTCTCTCGTCTTCATGACTGACAGCCCTGAAGATGGCTTACAATGTGAGCCGAAACATTGGCAGATTATCCTTTTTTAAAAAATACACCTTTTTTTTAAAATTTAAATATTTTTTTTAGATCTACCTTGACCGAACCCCAACTAAAATCATCTAATAAAAAAAAATTAAAGTCCTATCTTCTTAGAACTGTTATGCAAAATTTAATCAGTGGGTTATTTAAATTGTAAAACTTGGTTTTAAAAAAAATGTAATTTTATTGGTGGCTCATGAATGAAAAACACCCCTCCCCACCCAATTCATACAAGTATACTTACAGGAGTTATTTTGGTAGTAAGTTTGGTATTTCTTTTGAAGGCTTATTGTTTGATGGGATTGTGGAGAGTGGGCATTCGCTGTGGTGATGATGCTGTGTGCGGTGGGCAGGGCTTTGTGTGTTGTGGTCCGGGCTGTGTGACTGACGTCTGTGAAGTGCTATGTCCGAGTGGCCCTTCCACTGCCTGACTCTGACGCCAAACCTCCCGTCCAGGGCGAAATGTTTGTCCTCTGCGAGGAACAGTCGCTCACTTCCAGGCTGCTGGCGAGCTCAAGCCTCCTCTTCATTAAAATACAAAACTCCAAGCTACCCCCTACACACCTTAGTGGGAATGATTGTGTTCATACAAGCGGCTAACTACGTGCGTTTGTTTCGTTCCGTTGTGCCTTCATTGAGATGGCCCAATAAGGACTTAACTGGTTCTGGATGGGTGTTAGGTTAGAGTGGTTGAGGACATCAACATTCTAAATATATTTCTTTTAAAATTTTCTTAATATATGTATTTTCTTTTAATGTTACGGAATACAAATGTTATAAAACTACAATCATTTTAACAATTTTTAGTGCAAGGGAAAATAATAAAAAATCTAACTGTCCCAGCCAGGACTCGAACCTGAATCTCCTGTTATTCTTAGCATAAGTGGAAAATGCATCGGTCCGGATAGCAGGAGATCCAGGTTCGAGTCCTGGCTGGGAAAGTTAGATTTTTTATTCTATTCCCTTGCACTAAAAATTGTTAAAATTTACGTGGGATTAAATACCACAAAAAAAATATTTATAAAGTTATAAAACTACATTTTAAACCGATTCTATATATACATTTTTTGAATGCTTATGAGTAATGAATATTTTAAATTTTGATCTTCCTCTAAGCTCATGAAGGTTAGTTTGAACTACCAGAAGGGTTCAGCTAGGTTGCTAATTTGCTAGGTTACTAGGCTACTTGCATTATAACTCGCAATACAATTTGCATTATATAACTTGCATTATAACTTGTATAACTTGCAATATAACTGCAATATATATTGCATAACTTGCATAACTTTTATATATTGAAACAAACGAGTATATATGGTGTTTTCGTTAAATGGCATTTTTCTTATTATACAGATTTCCCTTGAGCATTTCAGCTACCTTGAATATAGAATTTGGTCTCACCATTTTAAAAATAGCGGATGCCAAACAGGTATATGTATATCTAATATATAATTTTGAAAGGACCATATTTTTAGCTTCTCCAATGTATAAGTGGACGCCTTTTCAAGAGACGCGTATTTGTGAAAAGTGAACAGCATCTATTCCCAAGGGGAGATCTGTGAAAAAGGAAAAGTCTTTATGGAGGATACAATGCACATATTGGCTCGTTTCAGTGCACTTCTCAGCTGGCAGATAGCAGAAGCCAGAAGGATTTCAATCACTAACTGCTCGTTCATGATTGCTCGTAGTCCAGTGTTCCCGATGTGCCATTAAGGGGAGTAACTCCACGTACGGACACTCCCTCTATATGCTACAAAATGCTTTAGTCCATAGGATTTGTGCTCCCCCCCCCCTTAAATCTCGCATTGCAATTTGATCTCGTAGTTTAAATGGAGAGGTTTTTTTTTTTTTTTTTTTTTTTTTTTTTTTTTTTTTTTTTTTTTTTTT
>KZ807936.1:261731-291676 GCA_000696205.2 Oncopeltus fasciatus
AATAAAAAAAAAAAAAAAAATTAAATAATGTAATTGAGGTAATTCATGTAATGCATTATTTTCCTTTTTATACCATTTTAGCTATTGAGGCCTACTTTAGAGAGTTTTCAGTTTAAATAATATATGTGACCATTAACTTAAATATTATTAGTGAATATTTAATACATATTTCATCCCTGTTCCCTGTGATTCAATGTACTTGTTTAAATTTAAAAAGCTTCCTCAAATCAAGAATCATGACTTTATTCAGACATATAAACGTCGATAATGATTGATCTTAGCATCATCGGAGGTGAGAGATGTGATGAAACTCTCAACCATCTTTGACAAATCCTTAAGCAATCCACCATCATGTGGTTTTCGTAAAGTTATTACATAAGGCATATATAACACAGATTTTAAACTAATGTATTTTAGATTTAGACCATAAATATTAGAAAATAAAACTTCACACTTATTGGATTATATATTCAAAAAAGGAGAGTTAGTTGACCGTAGATATTATTCATAGATGATTTTAGTTGGGGTTCGGTCAAGGTAGATCCAAATAAACACAAATTTAAAAAGATGTATTTTTTTAATGAAGGATTATCTGCCAACGTTTCGGCTTACATTGCAAGCCATCTTCAGGGCTGTAGATATACAATGTCATGAGAATACATTGTATTCTCGGTTTACATTGTAAGCCTGAAGATGGCTTACAATGTAAGCTGAAACCTTGGCATATAATCCTTTATTAAAAATACATTTTTTTAAAATTTGTGTTTTTTGGATCTACCTTGACCGAACCCCAACTAAAATCATCTAAGAATTGGATTATATATATTTTTTCCTAACACTAATAGTTAACAACAATTTTTAATTTTTGTATTTTCTCAAAATTACCTACCTTCTCTCTATACTGATCACTCAGTCGGTTTGAGCTATTAATAAAGTTACGGTCTAATTGCCGAGAAAAAAAAATTATATACAGATCTTAATTTTTTAATCAAGTTTAGTGTCATTGGTCACCTCTCCTCATGTGATTGACATTGAANTAATTTTTTCTTTTAATTTTTTTTTTGTATTGAGAGTGGTGTCATTGGTCACCTTCTCTCTTCATGTGATTGTCATTGAATGTCATTTTTATTTTTCATTTTAATCAAATTACAAAATATTTTATTTAACAGAATGTAATAAAAAATTAAAAGTTAAAAAAAATTATTTTGTGGACTCTAAAATGTACATATACTCGTGTTAACGTATACACATATAATGTGTGTATTTTGGAATAACAATATAATTAAACTGCAATCCTTTCAATATATATATAACATAAGTAATCAAATTAAATAAATAGATACTGATATAGTTTGTTGGCATTGGTAACATGTTGTTCTTTATTTAAGATGATTGATCAAAATCACCTATTCACCAGAGAAGGTTGAATGAAGCAGCAGCCATTTCGCTAAGGACTTGAATTGCTGAAAGGGAAGCGAAAGCTGGGTCTCTGTCTTCAGAGTATAATAAAGACATTTAGGAAGACTTAGCTCTCACGGACGAGATTTAAGTCCCAAGAGCGTGCTTCCTTCCGGCGTCGAACTTCTGCACTCTACGCCAGATAACAACAGATGATAGCTCTTATCCATGAATCCCTTTCTCTCTCTCTCTGGAGACTCTTCTTCGAGAGTTGTCTTCATCCGGTCGTATTGTGAGCCAAATAGTGCTTCTAGACAGTCGGCAGACATTTCTGGCTATGGCGATGAAGATGAAGAGCCTGTTATTCCATAGCATGTTCACAATTTGATCATTTAATAACTGTCATACCTTCTATTCTCCGTCTTCATTGGTTTCTGCAAACCATCTCCCAGAAACCAATGAAGACGGAGAATAGAAGGTATGAGAGTTCTATATTCATTGCTGGTAGAAATAATAATAACCCTTTAGATTATAGGCAAGAAGAGGGTTAAGAAACCTTTTTAGAAAACTGCAGGGCGAGCCGGGTAAGACCCAGGACCCCCCTTCTATCTTCGAAAGTGGGATGTCGCAGAAATTATATTGTAAGTCAAAAACTGTCATGCCTTCCTAAGTGTGTGTAGACTAAGAATAATTCTAAAAATACCACTTCTCAAGACTCATTATATCTTAAAGTTAGTTTACCACTGACAACAAGGTTAAGATAGAAAATTTGTCTTCATAAGGTATTTACGTTATCAGCAGTTAGATCGAGACCTAGTGTAGCCCAATATTAACTGAGAAATTGCAAAATTCACTTGCTAAATATATTTATATAACATTTTACTTCTTCTATTTATTTACCGTTTCTTTTTCCGGGTTGGACCGTGTCAAGTTGTTGATAGTTGCCGAGCTTTCGCACATCATGTGATGGCTTGTTCAGGGCTGAAAAGAGAATGGGAGTTGTAAAAGAGAATGAGAGCTGTTAAATTCTTTTATTTTACTGTTTTCAGCTGGAAGTCACTAAGGAGAGTATCTCTTATGTCTTTTGAAATATCTATCGTTTTTATATTAGACATCAGATCCGAGATTTTTTTATTTTTTATTTAGACTGTGCTAACAAGCTTTGATAAAATTGAGATTTTCAGTTTTAGTTGAGAAATAAATTAGTTTTAATTAATCCTTCTTTTCTGATGGTAGCTGCCGTGAGTTTTAAATGACCGCGAGTAAAGCGTTCATGCGTGTGGCTGATGTACGACTTGTGTGTGTGTGTGTGTCTATATATATAGTTAAACCAAGCCTTAACCATTAATTTATCACTAATGCTTTTCTTATTTGAGAGAAAAACTACACAAAGCTATAATTCATTGAACAACAACTTAATCCTTTTGAACAAGTATGTGAAGATTTCGCACGCCTAATTAACATCAGTAAAACGCTGTACATTGGGATTTGTTTACTCCAGCTCAANAAAAAAAAAAAAACTAAAATAGATTTGGTATAAATTGTTGCTCAGTATCCCACATATTTTATCTGATTAAAAAACTACATATGTATGTAATGAAATTAAATTTTGCTACACATAAATTTTTTTTGTAGAAAATACTATTTTAAGAAATCGAAAGACCATCAGAATGTTTAACAATATTATAAGGATGAGATGAATGTAAAAACTATTTCATATGGGTCAAAGCTATTGACTTGGCAAAAGCTTTTTTTTAAAGCATATTCATTTTTTATTTCTGTATTAAATAAAACACTTTCATTACGAAAAAAACATATTCCACCACACAGGAGCTTCGTGAACTAAGCGAATTCCTTACATTTGATGAATATTTGAACTTTTCATGTAATCTAGCAAGTACTATACATGAACAGAATTTAACTTTTATCATTAAGTAAACCTGAATTTCATTGAACTATTCTAAATCATACGCTGGCTTCAGCGAAAATACTTTTTCATTAGGAAAAAATAAATTCGGCTTATAAACCATAACATTAAAATTTACGGCACAAGTTAACCCCCAGGATAGTCTATTAACTTCTAAAATTTTTTTTTTATCAATAAACTAATTGAAAAACCCGTGTACCCCCTCCCCCCCCACTCCTCACAAATTATCCTCTGATGACGGTTCCGTCCAATTTATCAGAACAGCGAACTCAGCTTTTTATTTTACATATAAATGGGCCATTAAGAATTTCATTACGACAAAAAATATGAATTAATAAATAATAAAATTAATAAAAATTCAGGTAATGTTGAAAATGTGTATGTACAAGCTAGTCTCAGACAGGCATACACTCCGCTTAATTAATTATTGGTCTTATACTATTTAAAGAAGAGTGAAAATGTGTTATTTGTTACATAAAGTTAGCTATGGATAAATGAGTTAAATATGGTAAGAACAAATGTCACATTTGGATGTTCTAAATTGACTAAAATTGCTTTAAAAAGAATGTGAGATGGGGGATATCCATTTATTTAATCTTGATGATCAAAACACATAGAATATCATAAAAATATTATTTATATGATCCTTTACTGTACTTGAGTGAATTGAAAGCCAGTTAATTAAAACATAGTAGTGGAATAGTAAAAATATACCTAACAAAATAAATTGCAATAAAAAATCTAACTGTTCCAGCCGGGAAACTAGTGCGGAGAATTTAATAACTTATCAGACTTGTCCTTGTAGCATAAATGGAAAATGCACCGGCCCGGCAAGCAGGAGATCTAGGTTCGGGTCATGCTGGGACAGTTAGATTTTTTATTCTGTTCCCTTGCACTAAAAATTGTTAAAATTTACGTGGGAATATATACTACAAAAAAAGTTTATAAAATAAATTTAAGTTATTTTGAGATTATGACATTTTAATAATGATTAAAATCAATAAATATGAAATTAAGTAGACTTGACAAACGAGCAAGAGTCACGAGAATATTGGCCGTCTGTCTGAACTTGGGGATAATAAATATGTCTAGACTAGCGTAAGCACATTCCTCATTCTGTTCATTGACCACACGCCAGGTCCGCCATTGAGCATTCTCCAGGCCTGTCTTCAGTCTTTATAGAAAAATAAAATCAGAATTATCACTATTATATTTTGCTACTAAAGAAAAAAAAAAGGTTTTTATTAACAATATTATGATGTTCAATTTGTTTTCCACGGTCTTCAGGAATATTCATAAATACTTCTGCGGTAAAGTTACTTTTTCGAATCATGCCTAGCTTTCGAACATCATGAGAGTGTTGAAGGATTATNTTCAGTATCTTTCATAATAGAAAATTTTAAATTTCGGTCCTCTCTTAAACCTCCTACCTACTAGACTGATTTATGCCAAATTTTTGCAACAGTTTGCAAAGAAAACTATATATATATAGTAAATGAAACACTCGCGGCTGCGATATAAACTAATCAAGAAAAAGTTGGATAGAGAATGCAGTGCACACATACAAAGAAAAAATCACAAGGTTTAAAATTGTCGGTGAGAAAGGAAGAGACTAGATCTTTTGAAATAATCTCTCTTCACTTTTCACCGAGAGATCCCCGAAAATTTTAATCCTTGTGATTTTTTCTTTTTGTGTGTGCACTGCAGTCTCTATACCACCTGTTTGCGCTCTTCATATTAATGTCACCACAATACACACACACGCACACGCACACACGCGCGCGCACACACGTGTGCGTGTGTGTGTGCTGTGGTGACATTAATATGAACAGGGCAAATGCTGTCATGTCACGTTCACACTAAGGAAGAAACAACCTGGCAGAATTTAATTTAATGACATCCCTATTCCAACTTCCGATTGCGTAAGATACCTAGGATTTCATCTTGAATACCGTCGAACATGGAACACACATACAAAAATCAAAAGACAGGAACTAAATAGGAGACTTTGACAACTTTACAAGCAACTAAGCCGCAAGTCAACCTTAACTGTGACCAAAAACTTACCATTTATAAGACGTTACTGAGACCTATTTGGACTTATAAAGTCGAACTGTGGGGAACTGCTAAACCATCAAACATCCAAAGAATACAGTCATTTCTATCCAAAATCATACTTGATGCATCCTATTACGTCACAAACTCCTTACTCCACAATTACCTTAAAATCTATTTAGTTAAGAACATCAGTACAACCCGTTTTAATAACTTCCACTCTGGCCTTTCTATGCATCCCTCTCCTTTAGCCCAAACTCTATCCAGTATTACCCATCCTGATAATCCACCACGTCGCCAGAATGGGAAATGGCCCCGTGATCTTCTCATTGCCTACACTTCATAAAAAAATAAAAGAAATAATATGAAGAAAAAAAAAACAACAACAAAAAAACAACCTGTTTATNACACATTCACAGACACACATGTGCGAGCGAGCGCATACACACACACGCTCATACACACAACCATAAGCACATTAAAAACAAGGATAGAAATAAAATGTTAATAAATAACACTATGAAAGCGTTCTCCTAAAATAACAATATCTCATTCTTTAATTTAGATTTTCCAGGCTATACCTGATTTTTTAAGAAAGTTTAACAGCCCATCCACTGTAGAGGGGTTGTTCCCAAGGCACTCCGCCATATTTCTTCCAATGCCTTCCCTAATGAAGTAATTCTGATAAACTGGGCAAACCTCTATAAGTGCTGGAATGTTTGGTGTACTTGGCAGGTATTACACTTAGGCGGCAGATCTTTGTTAATTAGGTGTATATGAGTAAGGTTCTTGTGACGAATCCGCATACGGGTCAGTATTATTTAGTTTTTTTGTTTGTTACTTTTTCTTTTTTAAATTAATTTATACTGTGAATATTAACCAGCACATTACTAGATAAAAAAAACATGTAGAAAGCAATTAATAATAAAGTTGATAAAAAAAAAAATATGAAGGGAAATTTGATTAAATGAAGTATTTGATCATTCAAGCTGAAACTACAAGAGGGAAAAACTTGCTCTTAAATTATTAGATGTGTTTTTTGTGGGTGTACGGTCGAGGTAGATCCAAAAAAATACAAATTTAAAAAAAAGTGTATTAAAAAAATTATCTACCGACGTTTCGGCTTACATTGTAAACCATCTTCAGGGCTTTGGAAATCCAATGTCAGGAGAATACAAACATAATTTACAATATTATAATAAAGAATTGCCATAATGTAATATGATATCAAATGTATGAATATAGTAAGCTATGTAGAGGAATTCAATATGCAGAAATCAAACTATTAAAAAAATTAAAACATTAATTGACCAACACCTACCTATCATGCAGATGACAAATTTTAATAGTTTGTTTTCTGCATGTTAAATTCTCCTAAATAGCTTATTACATTCATACTTTTGATATTACATCATGGCAATTTATATTATAATATTGTAAATCATTATTTTATTCTCTTCACATTGTGTTTCAACAGCCCTGAAGATGGCTTACAACGTAAGCTGAAACGTCGGCAGATGATATAAAAAAAAAATTCGCTTCTTTTAAAATTTATATTTTTTTTGGATCTACTTTGACCGATCCCAACAAAAAAACATCTAATAATAATATCTATCTAAAAAAAACTCTCCAATTGCTCTTAAATGGTTTCCTTAATGTGTATTTTCACCGTTAGAATATAGAATAGCACCCATCACTAATAAAGAGGATTTACAAATAGAGAATGGATTATAATTTATTTATATGCCTGATTTTTAAAACTTTTGTGTAGCGAAAAAATTTTAGAGGGCAAAAATAATTTTTATTAAATGATCTTAATAATTTTTCACATAAGCGATTTAGTAGTGAACTACTTCACAAAATACTTGTTTTAAAGAGATTTCCCATTAACTTCCAATAGGTTATGTTAGATTTTATTTAAATATAACAGTAAAACACTTATTCAAGACCAAGAGAACATTCAGTTTTTAACGACAGTGTATGGAAGCTAATCAAAACAGTCTACTAGTTTTAATGATTTGTCATCATATCTTGGTTAATTGAAATTTCGGTGTCAAAACGGTCTAGATAAAAAATATTCGCAATATATAAAGTATAAATATTGGCGAGCATGTATAGTAGAGGGAATACTTTTTATGACAAATGGTTCAATTTATTTTAGTTCACTCATAAAGTAGGGCAATTTCAGTATTTTCTCTTATCCCTTGAGGGGTTCAGAGAATATAGAGTAAGTTTAAAATGCAGTGAATATACTAATTTATCAGTTTAATTTCTCCTGGGACGACGAATAACTTTTATCAGTCTCCCGCCTCTCTTATTTACCAGATAATTTGATTCTCCATCGTTAAGAGCGAAGATTAATATCAGTCATATTGACATTATAAATTGCAAATTTTTAACAATTAATATCAGAACCAGAAGATTCTACTTTATCTACTTAAACCTAACTCATTTTCTACATTGATATAAGATAATAAATACCTTCATTGATGGAATCTAAAATATTTATATTGTTTGGGGAAACTAGCTGACCGCCGAGCTTCATTAGTGAGGGGTTAGTCCAGGATTCGGTCTTGGGAGCTGAAGATTTAAAAGCTAAAATTGTAAACCAAAAATGTTTGCTAAATTATTTTAATTTTTCCAACGTTTTAGCCAATATTTCAAGCCTTCATTAGACGAAGGCTTTGGGATTTGAATAAAAAAAAATTAGTTTTTATCTGTTCAAATCCTAAAACATAACACTGGGGAACATATTTTTGTTGAGTTAGATCTGACACTTTTTTTTTCACTAATTCTTGGCGCCTGAATCTGAGGATAACCTCAGATTTTCTATCAGTGTCTATCACGTCAGCTTTTTAAATATCTACAGGATATCCTCAGAAATCACAAAAATCATACATTTAAAAGAATATAAAGTAAAAACGTACCAAATATACAGTTTACAAAACATTTATTGTAAGTTAAATCGAGTTCATACGTATAAAATTGTTTAATTAATGAACAATACTTAAAAATTAAGATAAAAATTTGCATTTGTAGCTTTTTCTGACGTGTTTAGCGAACGCGGTAGATGTATATTTCTTTAAGCTTTTATACTATCAAAATAATTGTAAGGATTTCTGCAGTTATTTCTTAAATACTGATTAGAATACTGAAAGAGTAAATAAATTCGATGAAGAAAAGAAGAAAACCTGGTTTCTGCATCATTTATGGCTCAACTATAGCCTGAGTGGCGATTTATAGATGTAGAAACGAGTGATTG
The DNA here is from genome assembly GCA_000696205.2 of Oncopeltus fasciatus. NCBI lineage: Eukaryota > Metazoa > Arthropoda > Insecta > Hemiptera > Lygaeidae > Oncopeltus > Oncopeltus fasciatus. The sequence continues at coordinate 270,374 of KZ807936.1, forward strand.
TAGATGGTTGTTTCTTCTTCACAACGGGAAAAGTAGGCTGTAAAGAAGGTAAATTACGTAATGCTTTAAGCATGATCATAGGGTATACGATTTCTTCTTTGATATGATGATGGCCCGAAAAAATGGTTCAAACCGGGTAATATAGGTACCACTTTTGATATCGAAGGAATTTCTAGGCCTGGAAAATGGCACAAGAATGCAAATGGTCATTTAGACTATAGGGATGTGAGTTTGATAATCGTCAAGAAGTGGAGGACGTTGCTGAAGTTTTTTTCCAATTTGTCATTTCTTTTGATACATGACGTCATCATTTTTGCAGTTTGTCGGACAGAATGCTAATAATTCCACTCGGCCTCTACTTCCTTCGAGCGCTATGTAAATCCAGGCAGCAGTGCCTCCCTAACCGGCACAACTCATTCCTTTATATATAATTTACACGTATACTTATTATCTTAAATTAGAACTGGTGATAATTTATTTTCTTTGACTCTAACCTAAATGTATCAAACTCTACCCTTCATGCCTTTAATATTCCTTTCGTCCAAGATATCATCTCTAATCGCTTCGCATTCTTTCAAAGCAAGCTTCCATTTCAATCTAATCCATATGCCTAATCTCCAATTCTTACAACCCTCCTCGACGACTAAATCGAAGGCTTCCCGACCACTTGGGTCTTGACGCCAAAATTTATACGGAGTGGGGTCAATGTTTCCCTTCTCTCTGCAAAGTGACATTTAATTTATGTTTATTCTATTTATTTATTTTTTATTCTTTACATATATGTACAATGTACTAAGCCACAAAATTACAAGATTTATATTAGCCCACTAAAAATAGGATTTCTTGGTAGATCGAACAATAATAAAGTTATTGGTAAAAGTTAAGGTTGCTATGACTGAATTTAGACCGATCCCGAACCCCTGTAGGAATGAATTTCTACTTAGATTTATATCTTCCTTAATATACATTTTCTATAAAAAATAAACCGACTGAAATGTTAGAAAACTGCATTTTGCACCTATTATAATGTTTAAATATTTGTCATAACACTAAAAGTATAACCGACTCCTCTACCTGGGTTACTTACTTCCGTCCTTCACAAGCCGTTTAAATAAATTGGGAATACAGCATTTTATCTGTGAATAAGGAACCACTTTCCTGTTAGATTCCCCAAGAAAGGACCTGAATCCTAAGCTTGTTCTTAAATAACCACNACAGATCTAATCATAGACAATGTGATGATATAGACTGAAAACTCCTTCAAAAATTAATTGTGTATTTAAAATATTTATACTATTCTAGTGTGTAATGTAAGTGTGTACATTTTCATCTGTTGAGAAAAGGGGGATACAGTGTGCGGACGAAGAGAAATCGCAGGGGAGTGAGACACGACTTCCAGGTTCCAGCCAGAGTCGCCGGCTTTGTCTGGGAGTCACGAACTGTCTGCCACTCTTTCTCTGCCCCTGCTGGAAGTTTTTACACTCGGAGAGTGCATCAGCTCGGCTCTCCCGAGAAGTAAATGGGAGTGTTCGAGACCGGGGCCGGCTTCAAGTAGGGCTGCTGAAAAAAGTGGCATATACTAAGATGATGCTTACATTGTAAGCCATCTTCAGGGCTATCATGAAGATGAGAGAGGACGTCCTGTCCCTAAGTTCACATTTCCATGATTATGAAGATGGCTTACAATGTAAGCCGAAACGTTCGCAGATAATCCTTTATTAAAAAAAATACATTTTTTAAATTTGTGTTTTTTGGATCTACCTTGACCGAACCCCAACTAAAATCATCTTAGAATAATATCTACGGTCAACAAACTCTCCTTTTGAAAGTGGCATAAATTCCATGGGAGTGATTCACACGGCTTTCCTTAACCACTTCTCCGGAGGAAACCTACATGAATCAGGGGGAAGTATTCGTAAGAGGTTTGTTTGGTAATGGGATTTAAATAAATAAAAACTAATTTGTAAACCATAAATGCTGTTTTTATTGCGAACGTTTCGACCTAAATTTCAGGCCTGTATGGGAAATTGGGGCCATACATAAAATATCTCTAGCTCTAGGATAACTAGGTAATGACTAGTCATGATTAACATTGTCCTCAACAAGGACTGAAATTTAGACCGAAACATTGGCCATAATAACTTTTTTAGATACAAATTAGTTTTTATTTCTTAAAATTTCATGACCGAATTCCCGATTATCCTTCCTCGTAAAGATCAACGGGCAACTAACTGTATACAAACTATTTTAATTAAATCATGATTAATGATCCTCATCATACTATATGCACTGACGAAGGCCTAAAATTTAGGAATAAAATACAGTCCGAAACATTGGCGAAAAATATAACCTTTCTGCTTAAAAATTTCTTTATAATTCTTCAGCTGCCAAGACTAAATTCCTGACAATCCTGTCTTGAATTAAGTTTTGCAAAGTCATTACACTTTTAATTTTTATAATTTTATATATAACAACACTGATTATTTTTGAACAGAAGCATTTATTTTATTTTTTTTTATAGCGAATTCCGAAGATAAGTACCGTTAGATTATCAAAATAATTTCTACATTTAACCTGTCTTATCAGATAGATTAAAAATAAATTCAGTCATGCTGGCGCAGAGTAATCTAAGTAGATTTATTATGTTTTATTAGATATATATATAAGAATATACAAGAGTAATTAATACAATTTAATTTACAAGTTGGACAGAACAATAACCGTAAAATAAGTTTTGCCTCTAAAGCTAAGTTTTGCTTTAAATTGGTTAGGAAGGAAATTATGTAAAGCAGTTAGCTATCGCTAATACATTTATTAAAAAAATACAATCTATCCCATAAAAAGAAAAAATTGTAGGGGTATGTAATAAATAAAGGATCGTTTACATACTATAGAAACAATAATGGAGAAGGAAATAGGAGATTTGTCATTAGGAACTACTAAATTTGTGACATCTAGAAAGTAATTCATCCCCCACAATTAGGCAGTGAATTACTCCATAGGCCAGAATATGCATTAATATCTCTCAATAATAATATTCGGCTCTGGTGTCGATCACATAGAAATTGTGATCCATAACTGGAAAATTAGTTTTCAGGGGGTGAATAAGCACAACAAAATGAATAGAGGAAATGGATTATAAATCTTAACAGTAACTGCTGGAAAATTGCTATTATTATTAACAGGTTTATGAGGTATTTATAAGAATTTATTATTCTTATGCTCGACTACAGCACCCAATGCTATTTACACAATTTTGTAGTTTAAATTATCTTTTTCATAACTTTCAAAGGGTTTAAAAAAAAAAAAAAAGTTTAAATATTGATGATAATAGCGTAGTTGGTTTTACGCCCCCCCCCCTTTCTCTCTGGATAGTGGGGAAACCCGGGTTCGTTCCCCGGCTTAGGAAGAGATTTTTTTTCTATCTCCCAGTTCGATTCAAATTATTAATGAAATGTGGGATTACATTCCCACAATTATCTTCATGATTTGAATGTCAGGTAGTGGCCCTTTGCCAAAACGAGAGTCTAAAAATAGCTAACAATTTTAGTTTCGCCGAGTAAAAGACGATATATTAGTCATACTTGGTGGTTAGACTCGGAGTGAAGTGCGGGAACTAGAATTTATTCTCAGCTCCTTCGGTTGCGTAGTTGGTTTAATTCACTCGCCCGGATAGTGAGGGACCCGGGTTCGTCGCCCGGCTGTGGTAGAGAGTTTTTTTTCTAGCTCCTTGTAAGATTCAAATTAATAAATTAGAGTTTATTTTCAATCTGCTTTCTTGAACAAAAATAACGTTATTTTTTGCTTCAGTTCCTTTCCAGTTTATGATGATTTGTTGAAATTTTGTCCAGTTTCGTCAGTAGGAACACGATGGTTTCTGGACCGTTGTTTTCCGTTCGTCATGCTGGCTTATAGATTGAGTTAGTCAGTGCAGCACAAAGTACTCGCAACACTTTGCAATTTTGGAAGGGAAGTGAGAATTCTGCGATTTTTGGCAGGTGGGTTTCTTTCAGAACACATGTGTCGTTACCAGGAAGAAGTTCCTTACGACTGGATTCGGCAAAACAAAAGTCATCTCAGTGAATATATATATATAATCTCCAATTCTTACAACCCTCCTCATTGTAGGGAAACACTTTTCCTCCCGACCCAGTCATATTTCTCACCCCTATCTCCCAGAGAGCCTTCTTCCATCCCTCCAATCCACGTCTAATTCACCCCTGCGTCTTTCCTCCCGGCACCGATATCTATTACAGGGAAGCGAAATCCCACTCTCTTCTTGCAATTCCTTCCCGATAACCTTAACAACTCTACATTCGGCTTCACCTTAAATATCTCAATGAGGATAATTAAAATTTATTGTGGCTTATTTGTAGCGAAAAACTGTCCTGCGAATTGTTTAATATCACACACACACATCTACGTGTTCTGGCCTCTTNTTTTAACCCATTTACGGCCACTGATGCGTATATGCAACATTAACTTAACAATTTTTTTTTTTTTATAAGTTGAAATATTTTCCCATTTTATTATTATTTTCAAACTTTCAACTAATTTTAGCTTTGGCCGTAAATGGGTTAAGAGGACCACTTACTTTTTAAGGATGGAATCCATATTCAGTATATAGGCATTTCATGTATTTCCTTGCGTGACCAAAAATTATAATATATTCGTCTTAATTTGAGAAAAAAACTGATTTATAGAACTTAATAGGTGTATAATGTAATTTTCTATCATTTATGTACTTTAATATGTTGAGGAAAAACGATAATTAAGGAAGAAATTTTAAAATTTAGCTTGATGCGTGAGTGCTTCTCTCTTTTAACTTCAACGCTCCTTGTTCCTTCTAGCTTAAAAATTAAATTTCTTCATTAAGTGAAATTTACATCTATTTCTAAAGAAAAATCGGAAATCTGTGTAGATTAAAAAAAAATTCAAATACATTAAATTTAGTTTAGTTATATTAATTCACATAATCACATTTATAGGGTGCTTCTCGGAGAATTGTATTTCGAGCAGCTGATTTTAGGTAATATTGTGAATTAGTTGTAAGTTGCCTGTGTTGCTGATGAAAATATTTTGAATGCAGAGAAATATGTTTATATACCTGTTGTTGTTTGATATTCTTCGAAATGTCAGAGGAATCACTGAAAGTAAATGATGTTATTTAATTTATATTTTAGAATGTTCTAGAAAGTATTTTACATCCCTTTCCCTTCTTACAGGGATTTATAATGGCTAAATATATTCCGGATTAGGGAGAAACTGTAAAAAAAAATCCAACAGGAAAGGCGGGGGGGGGGGGGGGGGGGTGGTGTTCCCTGAACCACCCTGCAGGAGGCAGGACTTCCCTAACTCTCATAACTGGATAAATATGCTTCTGACAGGAGCTGTCAATAAAATATGGCGGCACCCATTAACTCCGCTTCCCTTTCTTATTTGTTTTCCCCCTTCCCTTGTATTCCCTCTCGCGTAGAAGTATCCACTCCTCACGAGGGCCTGTCTGAAAAAGGCTTACTTTAAATTAATCCTTGAATTATTTATCAGAGCGACTGCAAATAATAATAATAACAATGCTTCGATTCCGTAAAATTCTCGTTAAAGAATTAACTACATATCTCACAGTTATAAATTCATTTCTTACAAATTTGCTATAAAAAAAAACTTACACGGGTTGCGCCCAGTTACCAAACAACAGAAGCTATTATTCTTGAAGATAATTTCATACATAGAATTTTAAGTTTATAAATATTAATTTTGTTGTGGTATATTATCCTACGTCAATTTTAAACAAATAATGCGAGGGAATAGAATAAAAAATCTATCTGTCCCAGCCAGGGCTGGAACCTGGATCTCCTGCTTTCCGGGCACGAATGCTACCAATTACACAACCGGGACAAGCTAAATAACTTATTAAATTCCCAACACACTAGCGAGAGCCTAACCCGCGAGAAAGACGAATACATCGTCTTGTGCATGAAGAAGGTGACATTGTCTAGCTATTTGTCGACTCTCGTTATATTAATATAGTTGTCGTTTATTATCCAGCAGTAGATCCAGTGGTTTATTATTATAAAGCAGGAGATCCAGGTTCGAGTCCTGGCTGGGACAGATAGATTTTTTATTCTATTCCCTTTAAACTACCATAAACCAGTACAAATATATAAGTATCCCGGCAATTTACTGAAGCTGAGAACTGTGGTCACTCAAACTCACTGCCACAGAAATACTCTTGGAAGCCATTAAATAACCCTTTCATCGCAGAAGAGAAATCTAGTAATTAATTCGACTCTTGTTCGACATGTTGCTCAAGTTTACCAAGAACAGAGGGGAGAGAATTAACAATTCTTCCTTTCGTGCCTAATGCCAAGTTATTTACAGTACTTGCAGGAACAAAACATTTTTCTTCCTTTTACTTTATTTTCAGACACACTCACACACATTTCAAAATGAGGGGAGGTTAGTACGATATTAGGTCTTGAGAGCTAAATAATTAAAAACTGATTTGAAAACAAAAAGGTTTTTTTTTTNCTCTCTCTCTCTCTCTCCCTCCCAGTCTCTCTCTCTCTCTCTCTCTCTCTCTCTCTCTCTCTCTCTCTCTCTCTGCCTTAGTGTATGTGTAATTGTACATGTGTGTGTAAATATTTTGATTATTTTCTTTAATTATATTTTACCATAAGACATACTATAATTTAATTTGGAAGTAAAGAGCTGACAGTCGCAGTTTATGAGAAGAGATTAATCAGGGATTCGTTTCGGCCTTCATTTTCAGTCTCCATGGGATGACTGTCATGATTTAGTTACTGTAGAGCAGGAATCTCTTTCTCACCATGACCCCATTTGCCAAGATGAAGGCCTGAAATTTTGGACGAAACATTGGCGAAAATAATAAAAAAAAAACCTTTTTGTTTTCAAATCAGTTTTTAATTATTTAGCTCTCAAGACCTAATATCGTACTAACCTCCCCTCATTTTTATTTTTTAACATAATACGATAAATAAGTAGAATACATGTATGCAAAAAAACAAATTACTGATATTTAAAATGGAAAAAAGTGAGGTTACTATGACCCCACTCCCATTAAGCTTAGACATTGAGCCCAGGAAGTCGAGAGGGTGTCTGCATTGCCATCGGGCAGGGTGACAGCGAGAGGCGGTGGAAGACCCTCAACCCCCTTGGGACTCTGACGTAGTGGGGTGTGGCTGACAGGTAGGTCCCTGCAGTCTCCAACACCACTGCCCTGCTGAAGATCGGCTATAATTCACTCACTGTGCTAAGGGGTGATACTCTTGACATATCTCAGCGTCAGGCTGCTAAATGTCAGATAAGTCTTCCTGTAGAGTTGGAAAGGCAGATCGATAGGTTGTGTAGGGGTGTTTTTGTATCGTCGGCTAAACCGCTAATATAGTTTCTAAAAAATATTCCTTACTTCTTAATAGCTCGCTCAACCTGTTTTTGCTATTTTTGTGTAGAACAATCTGGCTGGAAAATATCAAATAACAAATTCGATCTTGGGTATACTCCGAAGTCTCACTTCAGATCGGGAGAAATGACTGGGAGGGTCAAAATATCACATTTTTATTCTTACATACTATAGTCTATTATGTCCTAAAACTCTCATAAAACATACATTTTAGACCCATTTTATTCTTTTAAAACTGAATAGCTGCGGTGTCGGAATAGCTGTCATTATTTAGAATGACGTAAGACCGATAAGATATCTGTCCTTAGAGACAGTCAGCCATTCCTAGCTAAAAGACGCTGTGTTTACTGGAAGTTCCTTGACGACACAGTTAGGGCCAATATAAGACATCTGTCCTTCGAGGCAGGAGTCAGTAGTATTCTCCAGCTCACTGATGTAGCAGCAGCTATTCCACGACAACCTCTCCCATAAACATATGTTAGTGTAAATTCCTATATCTTACTCTAACTATTCCAAATCCAAGATCTTATTCATTACCTTTTGGTTTTAAATAATTTTAGAGGACGTTCAAGGTGGATTTAATTGCTAATTATTAATTCACATAAATAAAGGAATTACTTAATTCAAATCTTTCTTTTTTTAAATATCCTCAGATTTATCTTAATAGGATTAGAAAGGGCCTTTATTCCTTCACCCCGGTGGCAGCATTTAACGTTGTCATTTCAGTTAGGCTCCTATTTAACTCCTATTTTACGACAGTACCGTACCCTCTTCCTGCCCGCTGTTCCTGAGTAAACTGCGCAGGTCAGCCAAGTCTACTTCCTCCCACCTTTGCTATAAAGTAGCTCATCCCTTAGCCGTTCCTCCTTGTTGCATTAGCATAATCTGTCATTACACTCCAGTCACTAGGCCAATTCTACAAGCTCGGCTCAGCCTAGCAGGACGGAACTCAGCCCCTTACTCTGTACTCAACCAGCACTGGACAATAAGCCACAAATTTGACCTCTTATTTCAATTTGGCACTGTCGCTGAAGAACACACACACATACATAAATATATATATATTTAATTTGTATATTTAAAGACTAACATTTTAAGGTATTTGATGTGTCTCCGGGCCCCTTCCTAGAATAGGGAACACTTTATTGGCACTTCGGAATCTGCAGCAGTTGTTTGTGTGGTGAGTTGATCGTAACGGCAGGTTTATTCTTCAACCGCGTTCCCAAGGTGAACATTAGACGCAGATTTCACTATTTCGGGGAAAAGAATGACCTTTAAGGTACCTACAACCTCTAGCCTCCCTGTCATCAGTCGGTATGCCTATGTGCTATTAGAGTGTCCATGCATTACCAAGTATTCCATGCACAATCCTGTTCGTAGTATCGTGGAACCTCCCATTCGGATTAAGGGAAGTCCTGCCCCAAGTAGGACAGGGATGTTATCGCCTGCGAACTTAGTCTCTTGTAAGGAGTGTGATTTCGAACCTTCAAAGAGGTCTTGGTCAAGTCCACTCCAAGTCGTCACAAAAAAGGACAGATCGGGTTTTCGGCAATTGTTGCGCATTAGACGAGCAAACCATTCTAGAAAGGAATTTTGAGCCAAAATTCATATAATCACTTATGAGCTGGAGGGCTGGAACATCCACTAAAATCGATATTGTCCAAGCTTATCATCATAGTCGGATTTCGGAGAAGAATATAGAGACAAAATTAGTGATAGCCCATTTTGGACTACATATACCTATGCATGAACTAGGTCACCTAGTTAGGTGATAAAGAACAAAGCCTAATCTTTCTGAAGTAGAAAACATGCTGCGGGATTTCATTTTTGTCTTCCCTTATTACAAAGATTTACTCATGGTCCCAAGAACACCTCGAGACACTACTATCATCTTGGAGCTGTTTTCCAACTAGGTGAAAATGGCTTCTCTCTCAACATAGCCAAGTGCGTTTTAGTCATAAGGCTGTGAACTTCCTGAATCATTAAGTCCATACCAGTTCCCGCAAAACTTCAAACAAGAAAAAAGAAAGAAAAAAGTTTTATACATATATATATATATANAGCAAATGTGATTAATAAATTAGCTACATACTTATTATTTTTTTTTGAATACATGAAATTGTCTTTGATATATATAAAGAAATTAATCACAAACACCTATTCTGGGGTTAAAAAGAGGGCTGTTGTCAGAATGAGTGAATCTAATGGACTAAGATATAGAAATGGAAAATGAAGTAGAGTACAGATATAACGGTGATTAGAGGGATGGGAGTAATGAGATGAGGATCAAAAGATCGTGACGATTCAAATAAAAAGTAAGAAAAAATGTAGGTAAAATGATAAAAGATGAAACACCTAAGGTAGAGATAAGGTGAGAAAATTTATGAGCGGGTCCAGTAATTCATCAAAATTTCATGACTTTAGAAGGGCTTGCAACATATATTACTTTTAAATGTATTGCTCTTGAAGGTTCAATTATATTTCAAATATAAAAGCCTTACATTTTGTACCCTAGTCGTGGAAGGGGTAACGTTAGGGTCCCATCTTTTGAAGAGTGGATGGACGGACTACCGATTAATTTTGTTTATAAATAATTTTGAATTTCTTTCCCCCCTCACCCCTCTCAAAACTAGGTAATTAAGTCTTTTACTATCAATTTAAGGTATTGTCTGATGATTTATCAAGTGTTCGTTACTTAAAAATAGCTAATAAATTGTTTAAATTAGGAAAACTTTATCTTGCTGAAACAATTTTTTTTATTATCGATTAATTTGCGGGATGTTACATATTTGTAAAAAAAAAAAAAAAAAAAAAAAAAAATCATTTAAAAACTTTAAATAAAAATTGAGATACATTGAATATTTAACGGAGCGTTCAAGCGTTTGACATTATATTTGCACATTTGCTATCAAAAAATGGTGACCACAAGAGATGTGTGGAAATGCAGGTGGATCTTATTTCAAAGGAGATATTTGACGGTGGGTGAGCGACCAGATATTCAGTTAGACATCATTTGTCATATTGGAATATTTTCTTTGAAAAAAGTCTCTTAGAGAGTAAGGCAGAAGAGAAAATGATGAGGTCTATGAGTGGTGGATCCTTCAAGTTGAGGAATTACATTAACGTTATATTACGAGGTTATATTAGAGTACGTTCGGCCCTCAGACTAAATGAACATTATTTTATTCTAATTATTTAATCCTGTGTATGACCGCTTCCCCCAACCCCACTAGTCTAGAGAAAACTTTAATAAACAAAACTTTTACGCTCATTATACTGTTATCTATCATATATATATTCAATATTAATTTCTCAATATATGAGAAATTACGCATAAGTATATGAGAAATATGCTTAGATTACGCTGCTCCTACGTGACGTACTTTTAAATATAATAAAATCTATACTCTTAAAATCCTATACAATAAATGCGAGGGAATAGAATAAAAAATCTACCTGTCCCAACCAGGGCTCGAACCTGGATCTCCTGCTTTCCGGGCACGAATGCTACCAATTANTGTCATGATTTAGTTACTGTAGAGCAGGAATCTCTTTCTCACCATGACCCCATTTGCCAAGATGAAGGCCTGAAATTTTGGACGAAACATTGGCGAAAATAAAAAAAAAAAAACCTTTTTGTTTTCAAATCAGTTTTTAATTATTTAGCTCTCAAGACCTAATATCGTACTAACCTCCCCTCATTTTGTGATGTGTGTGAGTGTGTCTGAAAATAAAGTAAAAGGAAGAAAAATGTTTTGTTCCTGCAAGTTCTGTAAATAACTTGGCATTAGGCACGAAAGGAAGAATTGTTAATTCTCTCCCCTCTGTTCTTGGTAAACTTGAGCAACATGGGTCGGAAGAACAAAACGTTAACAAAATTATTTCGGGACGTTAAAGCGGAGAGCTAAACGGAACGAGCTTAAATTTCTGAATATTCCAAAGGAAACATGTAAATGAGGATGTCTCTCATGAATGAACATCATCTCGTGAGAAATGTTTTGAGTCTCGCTAGAACTCGGAAGAGTCGAATTAATTACTAGAATTCTCTTCTGCGATGAAAGGGTTATTTAATGGCTTCCAAGAGTATTTATGTGGCGGTGAGTTTGAGTGACCACAGTTCTCAGCTTCAGTAAATCGCAGCGCTACTTATATATTTGTACTGGTTTATGGTAGTTTAAAGGGAATAGAATAAAAAATCTATCTGTCCCAGCCAGGACTCGAACCTGGATCTCCTGCATTATAATAATAAACCACTGGATCCACTGCTGGATAATAAACTACAACTAAATTAATATTTATAAATGAAAATAAAAAATAAATAACGAGAGTCGATATATAGCTAGACAATGTCACCTCCTTCGTGCACAAGACGATGTATTCGTCTTTCTCGTGGGTTAGGCTCTCGCTAGTGTGTTGGGAATTTAATAAGTTGTCTGGCTCGTCCCGGTGGTGTAATGGAAACATACCGACCCGGAAAGCAGGAGTTATTCCTAAGTACGGAACTTAAAGATCTAAACAATTAATGAGACTAACTATTAATCAAACCTGGATCTCCTGCTTTTCGAGCCGGTATGCTTCCATTACACCTCCGGGGCGAGCTAAATAATTTACTAAATTCCCAACACACCGGATTCGAATCCTGGCTGGGACAGATAGATTTTTTATTCTATTCCCTCGCAATAATAGTTTAAAATTTACGTGGGATAATAAACCACAACCTAATATTTATAATTATTATTGCTTCAATTGTTCAATTTTGCTAAAAATCTACAAGCCAAATTACATGTAAAAAAACAAATAATTGAGGCTTTTAGGGCGTAATAATAAATCAGTAAGTAAACCTCCACTTCTGATTGTTCAATTTTTTTGTGCTTCTTGTTTTATACAATTATTTTGATTATATTGATAATTTCATAAGCATTTTAAGAATAAAAGTAAATTCTTGAAGCTATATGTATTTATCTAAAATGATAATGGTGGATAATACTGATAATTACACAAACATTTTAAAAATAAATGTGAATTCTTAAAGCTATATGTATATTTCTAAAATGATAATGGTGGATAATATTGATAATTACATAAACATATTAAAAATAAAAGTAAATTCTTCAATCTATATGTATTTCTCTTAAATGATAATGGTGGATGATATTGATAATTACACAAACATATTAAAAATAAAAGTAAATTCTTAAAGCTATATGTATATTTCTAAAATGATAATGGTGGATAATATTGATAATTACATAAACATATTAAAAATAAAAGTAAATTCTTCAATCTATATGTATTTCTCTTAAATGATAATGGTGGATGATATTGATAATTACACAAACATATTAAAAATAAAAGTAAATTCTTAAAGCTATATGTATATTTCTAAAATGATAATGGTGGATAATATTGATAATTACATAAACATATTAAAAATAAAAGTAAATTCTTCAATCTATATGTATTTCTCTTAAATGATAATGGTGGATGATATTGATAATTACACAAACATATTAAAAATAAAAGTAAATTCTTAAAGCTATATGTATATTTCTAAAATGATAATGGTGGATAATATTGATAATTACATAAACATATTAAAAATAAAAGTAAATTCTTCAATCTATATGTATTTCTCTTAAATGATAATGGTGGATGATATTGATAATTACACAAACATATTAAAAATAAAAGTAAATTCTTAAAGCTATATGTATATTTCTAAAATGATAATGGTGGATAATATTGATAATTACATAAACATATTAAAAATAAAAGTAAATTCTTCAATCTATATGTATTTCTCTTAAATGATAATGGTGGATGATATTGATAATTACATAAACATAATAAAAATAAAAGTAAATTCTTCAATCTATATGTATTTATCTTAAATGATAATGGTGGATGATATTGATAATTACATAAACATAATAAAAATAAAAGTAAATTCTTAAATCTATATGTATTTTTCTTAAATGATAATGGTGGATATTACTAAACCCACATCATTTATCTGTCCAAAATTCGCTTCATGGTAAAAATTTGATTGATATCCTCCCATTCCTTTGTTTGATAAATGTAACTGTTGGCAAGATTTTTAGCCTTCATTTCCTACATACATTGCATTTAGCTGGTTGTCAATTAAGGCACAATGGGCAAGTCATACATTTATATTTAATTATGATTTCTGTAACATATGGTCCTATATGATATTTCATTAGTGGATAAAAGGAGCGAATTTCGTTTAAAGAAAGTTTTCGTTTTTCCAATTGTGACGCAACCAAAAGTTCATAGAGCAAATGTGATTAATAAATTAGCTACATACTTATTATTTTTTTTTGAATACATGAAATTGTCTTTGAAGACATTTCGATGATGACCATTGACAAAAAGAATGCGTCAAGGAGCGAATTGTGTTAACTTTAGCTCTTAATAATCTAGATTTTTCACAATCTAATATGAATTCATTACTCTACAATGACTCTTTTCAGTTTACTATTACTTTTATAATGATTAATATTATCAAAAGTTCTTATTAAACTAGAATTTTAAAATGTGTAGCGTAATAAACTGTGGAATAATTGGAAGTGATTTTATAATTCGACTTTGGGAAGTTGCTGCCTTGAAAAGTAATATATTTAAGTTCAAATGGAGATTTTTTGACCATAGAGATTATTAGTAGAGAATTTTGTTGTTGTGGTTCAGTCAAGGTTGATCCAAAAAATAAATTTATAAAACATGTGCATTTTTTGGATCAATCTTGACCGAACCCCCAAAAAAATTCTTTACGCAAAACATTAAATATTTTTGGAGGATTATGGCTTTTTATTTTTTAAGTCAAGAATTTCATTTCGAGAACTCCGTCATATAGTCCATACCTTGAACCATCGGATTACTACTGGGCATATTTTCTTCAAAGGATTAAAAATTGATAATTTTTGAAAGTTGAAATTGCGGTCCAAGAGTTCTTTGACAGACATCTCTAGGAATGGTATCAGCGTGGGATCGAGTACAATTGGTTAGCTGATGTCTAATGATGGGAGGTAATAATGGACTATACTTATAGTATTAAATATTTTTAAAGGCTCGTAGAAAGTATGCTATAAGAGGACCAGTCCCGTACGGGAAGGAGCCATTTGAAGGTGGCCACCTGCTTCCTCATGACACCACTCCACTTAAAAGAGAAAATCATAATTTCTCAGAAAAGCTTCGATACATCTTCTAGAGCATTTTATACAGTTATGAAAGCGGCTCGCCAGTCAATAACAGATTCCGTTAGAGATCGCGCCTCCTAGAGCGTCGGGCCGATGACTGTGAAATATTAAATGATTGCAACTAGTAAGTGCAGGGATTTTAGCAATTTGTTCTGAGGTATCTTTGTAAATATTTTTAAGTACTATTAATTAATTTGAAATTATTTTTTAATTAGCTGTGAGTTAGTTAATAGTTATAGGTTATCATGATTTCTATTTCTTAGTTATTAGTTATTATTTCTTAATTAGTAAACACAGTATCTTCATCCATTGTTACTAATACAATTATTTATTATAATTATAAATTATAACTAATTTAAATTTAAGTCTTTAAGATAAATAATTTAAAATTAAGTCACTAAGACAAGCTGACAAACATAGTCACAAGATCTATTGTTTTGTGTTAAGTAGGTGGTTTCTAAGAAAGTTTAAACATTTGATTAACAAACCTATAAATTATAAACCAGTCGGTTTATAAATCGCCCCCCCCCCCTTCCGGCTTTAGCTATTAACGAACTCAAAAATAATTTGTTTTCACCATTTTAAAAATTATGGAAGTTAGAGCACGCACAGACAAACATAAAAAAAATTTTTAATGCATAAGTATTTTTAGCATGTCTAGTAGGATCAGTGTAGAGCCGCCAAAACTTTTCAAAAGTCATATCATGGTTTAAACCTGCAATATAGAAAAGGATCTGAGGATGATATTGTAATATCAAAAGGCCTCGAACGAAAAAATATTTATGCGGAAGGAGTCTTCTATTCAAAGAAAAAAAAATACATACTCTTAAATTCACTTATGAGGCACAAAATATATTAAAAAAAATTATACTACAAACAGAAATGTAAAATAAAAAATTTAACAACAATATTTTTTACAGATTGCACACTCTAGTTCCATTCGATGGAAGGCCGTCTACGGCGAGTATTGTATATAACACTTGTGGGGAGAATGGAATGTTGCGAATTGAATGGATTGACAGATTTCAGAAGAAACGTTCATAAAAACCTCGTTCTTTTTTTTCTTCTTGTTTTTTCTGCAGCTTAAATTAAATTCTCACCAGCAGTATGCTTTGAGGTCTTTGGAAATCTTTTGACAGGGAGCAAGACTGAACAAAACGTCAAAAGTTGTTATAAAAAAATGTATTTTCCTATTTCTTCTTCTTGCATAATATTGATCATTATAAAAGCTTTTAAAAAAATTAAACAATATTTTTGTTGTGATATAAATTTCTCTTTGAAGTGAAAATGGTGAAAAATATATATTTGTAGACAAAATTCATCTACGAATTCCTCTTCATGTATTCACCATCAAAATAACATAAGGGTCTGTTTAATGAAAAATAACTAATAAAAATAATATAAAATAAATACTCCACCCGCACACGATTTAGGATTTACTCTGCCTTAGGCACCCGCTATTCCCATCCCAAAGCATCCCTTTATAAGATCATCTATTACCATTGGACACAGGTAAGACACACGGAGTGTCATAATACATCGTGAAAACGCCGGTCATGGCTCATCGATTACTAAAGAGTAATCCTTTATTACTAAAGAGTACTCCTACTTCATGCTCCCCGGTGCACAACATCCATAGAGATACTATCACTAGGATCCGCTCATACCTACGGGTCGCTAATGACACGCGATCCTATACCTACTCCTACTTGATTACGGATATGTGTGGTGTACGAAGTGTTTTCCAGAGATCTGGATGCGAGCAGAAGCGCCACATGAAAAGGGTCAGGTTGACTTTGGACTCTGACGGGAAGCTGACCTTTCCCACTACTAATCCCAATAAAGAGGATAATCCCTTGCATCCGACATCTATACTTCCTGGGTGACTTTCTTCCAGGCTATCTCTTCTCGCAGACCTTTCTCCTTGTCTCCTCTCGTTTCCTACTCCTACTTGATAACAGATGTGTGGTGTACGAAGTGTTCTCCAGAGATCTGGATGCGAGACAGAAGCGCCACATGAAAAGGGTCTGGTTGACTTGGACTCTGTCGGGAAGCTGACCAATTCCACTACTAATCCCAATAAAGAGGATAATCCCTTGCATCCTACGTCTATACTTCCTGGGTGACTTTCTTCCAGGCTATCTCTTCTCGCAGACCTTTCTTCTTGTCTCCTCGCGTTTCCTACTCCTACTTGTTTAAGGATGTGTGGTGTACGAAGTGTTCTCCAGAGATCTGGATGCAAGAGAGAAGCACCACATGAAAAGGGTCAGGTTGACTTTGAACTCGTTCCGAAAGCTGACCAATCCCACTACTAATCCCAATAAAGAGGATAATCCCTTGTATCCGACGTCTATACTTCCTAGGTAACTTTCTTACAGGATATTTGTTCTCGCAGACCTTTCTTCTTGTTTCCTCACTTTTCCTACGCCTACTTGAATACGGATATGTGTGGTGTACAATGTGTTCTCCAGGGATCTGGATACAAGACAAATGCTCCTCATGAATTGTTGTGTCAAATTGTCTTTGGATTCTGACGGGAAGCTGACCAATTCCACTACTAATCCCAATAAAGAGTATAATCCCTTGCATCCGACGTCTATACTTCCTGGGTGATTTTCTTTCAGACTCTCTTCTTGCTAGGGATTTTAAGGACAAGCTCCATTTATCCAACAGAAGAGAAAATCCAGCACAAGAATGCGGAGTAGATCTAGATAGATATGCTTTTTTGTTTAGGCGATAAACATCTAGGTTATTACGCCCCAGTAGATCTAGAGGATGCCCACCACCTGATTTTAGACTACCCTATCTACCATATAGAAAGGCAAAAATTGCCTGGAGAATACAGATTATTTGAATGGCCACCACCTAGTCTCCATTTGCTGGTAGAGAAGCATTAAGACGTGTCTGAAGAGAGGTTCCCCAGAAAAGTGACTTAGGGTAGACTAGGAACATTCTGGAGACCAACTATATACAGGCGGCTCCAGGTGCAAGTACCGCATTTCTCTTGCCAAAGATAAAGATTGTTTTTCCTGCATTTTTTAAGCCTCCTAAGGATTAGGCAATATAAGGACGGCCCTTCAGACCGGCTTCGTGTATCCCATGATGGTCTGCCAGGTCTTTCTGATAGCTTATTAAAATTTAAGTAAAAGCTAAATAATTAGAAGAACCGCTTGCATAGAGATAGCCCCAAGGTACAGTGGTTCAATAAGAAAGAGAGGGAGAAAGAGAAAGAGAATAAATTGAAAATCATCAATATCTTCGTAATTCTTAAACTTGAAACAAAATGTAGAACTCAATATCATGTTAACTGACAATTTTTAACATTTATTTTCTGTAATACTAATTCAAATTACCATAGAGGAGAGGGGAGGGGCGGTTTTCTTGGTTGTAAATAGTATCATGAAAATATGTATGAAACGATATGAGTGCAATATGTGCCAGAAAAAATAAATGAAATCCATAATCTCTGTATAAGTGTTAGTTTTTCCGCGGTTTTCAAAATTTATTCTAAATATATTTCACTGAATATTATAATTGAACTCATAAGTTAACTATTTTTTAAATAGATAACATAACTTGTAGGGAAAATCGCACAAATGCTATAAAGCCGAAAAGACTCACGACACACACACACACACACACACACACACACATACATACATAAACATCGGCTGCTGAACTTGCGCTCATAATACATGAATGTGCATTGTGGCGCTCTACACTACATGTAAAATCAAAATTGATTGTGGTCAGAATGGCTCTCCCACAAACAAATAGCATAATTCATTTTTCAATAAGCATTAATGCCGTACTAAGTATGGCAACTACCGGCTCGAATCAAGAATACTTTGTATATGCACATAAATAATTAAAATATATAAACGACAAGCAAATAATAAACATTTTAAAAACTAGGTACTCTGAAATTAAGAATTGCAGAAGGTCCTGTGACTGAAGATCCTTTAATAATAATCTAAAGGGTTATTATTATTTCTACCACCAATGAATATAGAACTCTCGTACCTTTAATAATGTTTACGATCAGTTAAATTTGAATATATAAGTAAAAACTATATAAATATATAATTTATCAACAGTTTCAGTCTGGACGGCCACATTTTTAAATTGCATTCATCATAAATTCTAATTAAGCTCTTATCTCTGTAAAAATTAAATAGCTACCCTAAAAAAGAAAAGAAAAGAAAAAAAAGGCACTTTATATTTTAGTGCGGTAAATTATTTACCTTGAGAAGAGTTGAACCTTTGAAGTTTGAAGAGTCTGAATAAATGGGAAAAGGCTTAATAAAAACACATTTTATTATATACACATTCCCGTTTAATTTTATTTATTACATTTCTCTTTCGGCCATTAAAGTGTTCGTATAATATATATATTTTATATATAGTACATATATAGGGTACAAACATATATATGCATATATATATAACATTTCTTCTTTATTCTGCCAAAGCATTGTATAAAACATATTTTTAATTATACAACAGGGCTTTTCACAAATTGAGCTGGGCTCGGGAAAACAACAAAATACTTAAAATATCTTTTATTTTTTTTTTCTCACAAGAAAGGCTATATTTATATATATTATANAACATAAGATTGTAAAGTGACCTAAACAAAAAAATACTGTTTTTTTTCTTGCTCATCTACTAAATTTCATGTTAATATAGTTAAAATAATAATTGTATTTAGAACATACATTTAAAAAAATTTATTTTCGACATTGTTAAGTGAAGCCATGCTTACTAACTTACTTACGTATTACATTAATTAAATATAATAAGTGTTCTGATATATATCTCTCAGAGGTATTATATTGTGAAACGTCATTATGTAAATTAATAATTAAGAAAAAATAACACTGGAGAAACTAATGAGGGTTTTGGCCAGGGTTTGAAAAATTAAATTCTTCAAAACTATTGGGTAATTATTTTATTATTGCCAATGATTCGATTAAACTTGTAAGTCATAATCAGTGCGATAGTGACGTGTGGATATATCTCCGAGGAAGGAATATTTACACAGTTCTCTACTTTGAGATGAAATCATAAATGTCCCTCTTAGATCCCTCCACACATCATTATCGTCCTGTTGATGACTTACTAGTTCAGACGTTTCGTTGGCAATAATAAAATAATTAATAATTTTGGATCATTTTATTTTTCTAATCCTGGTCAAATAATCACCAACCATTTAAAAAATCACAAGATTTGTTTTGCTAAAAATTTTCTTATCAAATTTTTCTTTTAATATAAATCATGATTACCTTGGTGAATACTTGCATTTTTTTTTACTTTTAATTTATTTAATTGATATATAATTTTGTCCACTGAAACTGGTAAACATGGTTAGAGGTTTGTTGGCCGTGTAGTTTTACGCTGGAGATATTGGTCTGGGTTTCGGTCAGGATCAGAAAATAATAAAATACTCCAAAATTGTTGGGTAATAATTTACACTGACTCAGTTTAGCTCTGCACTCCGTGACCGTAAACCTTCCGTGGAAGTTTATGGTAGACTCTCAAGCTATCACTATCGCCCTGATGATGACTTACTAGTTAAGACGAAACGTTGGCAATTACAAAATAATTTCCCTACAATTTTGGAATATTGTATTATTTTTTCTAACCCTGGCCGAAACCCTGACTAATTTCTCCAGCACTTAACTGGTAAACCCTTTATATACTGACAATCAAATACTATGTATGTCTGTTCTAGCTTAGCATTACCTTATAATGCTGCAATTCAATGTCTCTTAGTTTCGCCATTTCCCGACGAAATTCCCCCCTCTCCTTTCCACTTCCTGCCCAGGCAGGGACAGGAATGAGGCGATTCAGCTGTGAGGGTCCTCGTCAAGCATCAGCTGCACTCCTGTAGATAAGGCCCTTCTGTAGACAGATTTCCCAAGGGCGGGAAGGGTTCCCAGAGCGCTGGGCTACACGACACAAATAATGAAAACACTCCGCCTCCCCTTCCCCATAGATTCAATCTCGACTCTCTGGAAAACCCCTTTCTTACCCCAACTGGATGCTTTTAATCCCTTAAAGAAATTGCAATTCTTCAAAAATCCTTGCAATATATAACTTCTTACTCCATCTATAAGTAATGAAATGTCCGGAAAGAACATCTTAATTATTTGAGTAGCTATGAAGCGTAGACTACCAGCAATCCTACATGGAAGGATACACCACTTATATGACAATTAATTCCTCCATGAAACATAATAGAAGCTTAGATGGAAATTCTCATACAGTTCTGTAGTATCACATCAATTTTTTTATATTACAAATATATCATTTATTATTTTTCACACATTTTTTTATGTTAGTAATAATAACTAAAACAAAGACCGTTATTTAATTTCTCTGTCTCGTTCGATATCCGCCATAAACAAATGATTTGGAAAGCATGGTTAAATGCTGAACAAGGTTAATATATTTAAGAAAAAGAGAGGATTCGCCCAACTCCCTAAATTACATTCTTAACTATTTACCGTTTTTAAGAGAGATATGGAAAATTAAAGTTTAAAATTACACTTAACATGACATTGGTTTCTATAATTTTTGTTGAAACCCTAAGAATAACATAGATATTTATGATTTTTGAATTTATTCTCTTCACTAAGTCTCTCTCAGTTACCCCCCCCCCCC